>ONZH01003743.1:0-202537 GCA_900303285.1 Rhinella marina | reverse complement strand
TCCATGAAGACCCACCACTAAACATGAGGCCACGCCCCCCTGGCTCTGTGAAGACACGGAGGAGAAGCTGTCTGAGTGTGAGCTACTGAAAGGGTGGACATCCCTGTGTCTGTCCAGGCACTGCGTCAGACGGAGAACAGGTAGCCAGAAAACTGGACTGTCCAGCCTAAAGGCGGACATCTGGCCACCCTAACATCAGCCTGCCCCTAGGGTGGCCAGAGGTCTTGTTTTAGGCTGGACAGTCTGGCTTTCAGACTCCCTGTCCTCTGTCATGCGCAGGGCCTGGATGGACACAGGGATGTCCTTTTGAACAGCTCACTCTCAGCAGCAGCACTGTGCAGTCTGAGCAATGAGCTGCAGGGAGAAAGTCACCCTGCCCCCACCCCTGCAGCTGAAAGAAGATGATTTTTACCTATATTTTTAATCTTGGTCAAATGCGGCATGGAAGGGGCGTGGCCTGACTGAGTCAGGGGCGTGACTTAGTGGGATCTGGGGGTGGGGCTTTTAAGTCCTTCTTTTGACGGTGGCCTGAATTACAGGTTGATGCCATAGTAATTTAGGAGGAAGGTGGGTAGCAGTGGAAGAAAACATCTTTTATTACTACTGAACAGTAAATATGTGAAATTTACATTATATGAGGTAATGATTGATGATGAATTAGTCTAAAACATAAGTTATATTTATAGTAACCGGAATACCTCTTTACCATTGTCATCCACAGTGCCCCCCCTTTTTTATGCAGACCTACAGCAGTGAACTGGCTAGGTTGTCATAGAAACCTGGTGTGTGGAAACTGTGAGCTTCTATTGGCTGATAAGGGTCATGTGACCAGGCTACTATTGGCTAATGCATTTTTTGAGAATATCTCAGGAATGGTACGTCCTGGAGAGCTGAAAACTGTTCTAAAACCTTCCCGGACACCTGATGTACATGTGTGTCAAATTTTGTGATTGTAGCTGCAGCGGTGCGGATTCCTTTAGCGGACATACACACATACACTCAGCTTATATATAATATATATATATATATATATATAATATATATATATATATATAAAGCCCCCAGTAGTGCCTCTTTATATAAAGTGCCCCAGTAGTGCCTCTTTATATAAAGTGCCCCTCAGTAGTGCCTCTTTACATATGGTGCCCCCCAGTAGTGCCTCTTTACACATAGTGACATAGTGCCCCCCCAGTAATGCCTCTTTACTAGTGCCTCTTTACATATAGTGCATATATATATATATATATATATATATATATATATATATATAAAGCCCCCAGTAGTGCCTCTTTAAATATAGTGCCCCACAGTAGTGCCCCTTTATATAAAGTGCCCCCAGTAGTACCTCTTTACATATAGTGCCCCTCAGTAGTGCCTCTTTACATATGGTGCCCCCCAGTAGTGCCCCTTTATATAAAGTGCCCCCAGTAGTGCCCCTTTATATAAAGTGCCCCCAGTAGTGCCTCTTTACATATAGTGTCCCCCAGTAGTGCCTCTTATATATAGTGCCCCCCAGTAGTGCCTCTTTATATACAGTGCCCCCAGTAGTGCCTCTTTACATATAGTGCCCCCAGTAGTGCCTCTTTACATATAGTCCCCCAGTAGTGCCTCTTTATATATAGTGTTCCCCCAGTAGTGTCTCTTTACATATAGTGCCCCAGTTGTGCCTCTTTATATATAGTGCCCCCAGTAGTGCTACTTTATATATATATATATATATATATATATACACTGTCCCCCCAGTAGTGCCTCTTTACATATAGTGCCCCCCAGTAGTGCCCCCTTTATATATAGTGCCGTCCAGTAGTGCCTCTTTACATATAGTGCCCCTTTACATATAGTGCCCCTCAGTAGTGCCTCTTTACATATAGCGCCCCTCAGTAGTGCCGCTTTACATATAGTGCCCACCAGTAGTGCCCATTTATATTTATAGTGCCCCCAAGGAGTGCCTCTTTACATATAGTGCCCACCAGTAGTGCCTCTTTACATATAGTGCCCCTCAGTAGTGCCTCTTTACATATAGTGCCCCTCAGTAGTGCCTCTTTACATATAGTGTCCCCAGTAATGCCTCTTTACATACAGTGCCCTCAGTAGTGCCTCTTTACATATAGTGCCCCCAGTAGTGCCTCTTTACATATAGTCCCCCCAGTAGTGCCTCTTTATATATAGTGTTCCCCCAGTAGTGTCTCTTTACATATAGTGCCCCAGTTGTGCCTCTTTATATATAGTGCCCCCAGTAGTGCTACTTTATATATATATATATATATATATATATATATATATATATATAATATATACTGTCTCCCCAGTAGTGCCTCTTTACATATAGTGCCCCAGTAGTGCCTCTTTACACATAGTGCCCCCAGTAGTGCCTCTTTACATATAGTCCCCCCAGTAGTGCCTCTTTACATATAGTCCCCCCAGTAGTGCCTCTTTACATATAGTGCCCCCAGTAGTGCCTCTTTAACATATAGTCCCCCAGTAGTGCCTCTTTATATATAGTACTCCCCCCAGTAGTGTCTCTTTACATATAGTCCCCCAGTAGTGTCTCTTTACATATAGTGCCCCAGTTGTGCCTCTTTACATATAGTGCCCCTCAGTAGTGCCTCTTTATATATAGTGCCCCCCAGTAGTGCCTCTTTACATATAGTGCCCTCAGTAGTGCCTCTTTACTTATAGTGCCCCCAGTAGTGCCTCTTTACATATAGTGCCTTTTTACATATGGTGCCCCCCAGTAGTGCCTCTTTATATATAATGCCCCCAGTAGGGCCTTTTTATATCTATGTATAGTGCCCCCCAGTAGTGTTCCTTTATTTATAGTTTCCCCCAGTAGTGCCCCTGTATATATAGTGCCCCTTAATATATAATGCCCCTGTATATATAGTGCTGTGTGTGATGCAGGCCTCTTCCAGCCTGCTGCCCCAGCTCCCTGCATTATAGTAAAAATGGTCACGAACAATATCACAGCCTCCTGCACCCGGTCTCTGTTAGCGTGATCAGGGCCATTTTTACACAAAATGTGGCCCTGTGCCAAATCAAAAGTTGGACCCCAAATCTTGAAATATTGTGCTAAAAATGCAGTCCGACACCCGGCAGCCCCACCGATCAGCTGTTTGAAGAGACGGCACATTCTGTTCACTGCTGCTGTCCCATAGACATACAGCAGCAGAAACAGCTGATCAACAGGGGTGCCGGGTGTCGGACCCCCGCCAATCTGATATTGATGACCCATCCGGATGATAGGTCATCAATATGAAAAAACCCGGGGAACCTCTTGAAGCTACCCCTAATACTGTGCCTGCCGTAATCTTCCCATGTCCACAAACAATAAACTAAACACCCAGACTGCTCTCATTAGTAATAGTGCCCCCAATAGTGATAATACTCCCCAAGATAGCTGCCATTAGTAGCAATGCCCTCCATATTGTGTTAAATATTAATAATGTTCCTACAGTACCCTAGTAGTAATATAACGATAATGCTCCCAGTGGCTCTAATGTCCCCCCCGTAGTGCCCCCCACTTGTTCCACTATATAATGCTCCCCCCCCTTGGTGCCAGTATATATATAATGTCCCCCTGTAGTGCCCCCCACTAGTTCCACTATATAATGCTCCCCCTATAGTGCCAATATATATATATAATGTCCCCTGTAGTGCCCCCAGTAGTTCCACTATATAATGTTCCCCCCCCATTGTGCCAGTATATATATAGTGTTCCCCCATTGTGCCAGTATATATATAGTGTTCCTCCATTGTGCCAGTATATGATGCTTCTCCAATCCTACCCAGTAGTGCTTGCTATATATAATGATCTCCTCCCCTGGTGCCCCCAGCAGGGCAGGAGGTTGCAGTGATGTCATTGCGGCTTCTTGCGCTGTTCTAATACCTCACAGTCTTGAGGCCTAGCGGCCTGAGGCTTGTGAATTTGGACGGCCATGAGTGCGCCCTCCTTTATGGGTAGCGAAGTGGCGCCCTACGCGAATGACTACCCTCCCCTATCCATCTTCCCGGACCTAATTTAGAGCACATTACCGCAGAAGGTACAACAGGAGAGGACTACAACTCCCAGCATGTCCAAGCCGTTATTATGTAATATCAGAGTACATTATATGAAGAGGTATGAGGAGAGGACTACAACTCCCAGCATTTCCAGGGTGTTGTAACGTACCCTAATATTACTTAATAATGGCCTGGACGTGCTGATAGTTGTAGTCCTCTCCTCTTGTAATGTACTCTGATATTATATAACAAGCTGGACATGCTGAGAGTTGTAGTCCTCTCCTGTTATACCTCCTCTTGAAATGTAGTCTGATATTACCTAAGAGCTAGGGAAATGCTGTGAGTTGTAGTCCTCTCCTCATACCTCCTCTTATGTACTCTGATATTACATAACAGGAGGTGTAGGAGGAGAGGCCTACAACTCACAGAATTTCCCTAGCTCTTACATTGAATCCTTCAGTTCTTCCCATGCATCACTGGTCTTCTTTATTACTTTTCTGCACTTCTGAGCTCCGTCTCCTGTTCTGGTCACATGGTGGTGAGGTCATCGCAGGTCCTTCCTCCCATCTTCTCTGCTGAGCTCCGCCTCCTGCATGTGACATCATGGCAGGTCCTACAGCTCCAGTAGGAGAGTGCTGCTGGTGGTAATGACTTCTCTTATATTTACAGGGAGAGGACCTTACACTGCATTGTAAAGTGCAGCTGTCCGCCCGTTTTCTTTCACGGACGTTCAGCTGATCAGCAGCACTGAAGCAGGGGGCCCCTTAGACAATGGGACAAAAAACTTTATTTATTTAATTTTTTTTTACACTTTTTTATAGTTCCCATAGGGAACTATAAGAAGCAATCATCTGATTGCTTATATCATAGACTCCAATGCATTACCGATATGCGAGGTAGGAGGCGTAATTTATACCGACATACCAGTACACTGCTGATTATACTATATAACTGCACCTACTGCATCTATTATACCATCGGCAATATGACCTGTGACATAAGAACTGCTTTCACCCACTCCATTCCACCTTCCAGGACGAGGATCAGCAAGCTTCGGGACTCCAGCTGTTGGGAAACTACAATGCCCAGCATGCTCCATTCTTTTCAGTGAGAGTTCTGGGAAGAGCACAGGAAGTATGCATGCTGGGAGTTGTAATTTCACAACAGCTGGAGTGCCAGAGGTTGCCTACCCCTGTTCTAGGAGAAGGCTCTCTCCCTCCAACTCCAGCCTCACTGCTCCCGTCCTGCAAATCACAAACAGAGGTGAGACATTTAAATGGGGACAATGCTGCTGCCACTGGGGGAGGGGCTGTCAAGGGACAATAATGGTGGGTATTTTGTACTTCATTGAGATTTTTTGTGTTGTAATGTTGTATTTATATGATGAAGTTGGGGAGATAATTTGGGATGCACGCTGGTATCAGAGCTTTATCATGGTATGTGTTGCTTTTGGGAAGGGTAACGTATGTCCCTGACCATGTGTTCCACTTTTGTCTCCTTTCTTGTATTGATAGGGCCATGACCAAGTAAAACAAAATCCTCCACAGTCTGCATTGTGCACTATTATTTTTATGCAGTATGATATGTGGCCGGTGGTGGTTTGTGTCGGGGCTGTTTTGTAATCCCAGTCCGGCCCTGATGCCACACTATACAACATGCAGCAGCAAGCACAGTACATGGAGCAAGAGGAGGGGCCAGGAATGGGTGGTGGGAGGGGCTATGGATAGGGCATGGGGGCCCAATTTAAATTCTTGCCATTGGAACCCAATAATTTCTATGTACCATCCTGTTTGTAGCTGAAGGCGATGGAACTACTAAGAACTATACTGATTTTATTTGTGACTAGCGAATGCTGTGCTAATAAAAAAGTCACAATATCAGGTAATCAGGTAATGGACGTTATCACTGGGGCGGTCTGGTGTAGGTTTCTGGTGGTCACTTATAAGAAGAGTCTTCAGTCTTGGGGTCATTTGCCGCCATCATGTATTTCATGTCTTTATTTCCCTTCATTCTTTTATGGACATTGACTTTCCCAAGATTCGGGACAATAACATCTGCCGGACCGGACAGCGGAGGAGCCAAGAACAGTGAGTAGTCAATTCCTTCCTCCACAACTACTACTCCCATCATCCTCTACCGAGCCCTGGCTGTAGTGGGGGAGAACGACCACTGAGCAGCTTCTTTAGGGAATTGCTCCTATATAATGATGTGCCCATTACCCCCAGTCCCTGCCCGCTGATGTCTTCATAAAGATCAGCACTGGCATCAGGAGGATCTAGAGATGATGGACAATGTCTTATAGGATGTTCTGTCTGTAATAAGAGGTAATAACCTCCATCTTGTTTCTTTATCACCAGTCGGGAACCCCGCTGTCAAGGCCATATCGGCCATTTCAACGATTGTCACCATTCTGGGCATCATTGGATGCTGGTGAGTGTCCATCTTCTTCTTCTCTATAGGGATCTGCTATATAACATGGGGCTGCACTTTACTGTCTGACCTACAGGGGGCGCAGTAACTACAGCAGCCAGGCCAGACTCCGGGGGCTGGATCAGGCGGTGCTATAATCACATAGCCTCTCCTGGTATTATGATGTCATATACGCTAGGACCCCATATCCTTCCTGCCTGGTATACACAGCACCTGTATATCTGCCCCTCTGTAGTGGGGGGAGGGGGTCAGGGGTATATTCTGGGGGTAACTGAATATTGTCATATCTACCAGTTTATGTAAGGACATTTCTCTGTGTCACAAAAATGTACTCAAGTCATCAAGGACCAGCTCATGGAGGTGATAGTGGAGCAACCAGGTAAGAATGGCTTTATAATATCATATACACAGGTTAGGTCTGCCTCTTATACCTGAGGGTCCTATATACTGGGGGCGGTCCTTCTAGTATCATAGAAATCTGAAGAATGCAGCGGTGAGGCATCTTGTGTCTGTTGAAAGGTTGCAAGGAAGACATTGCGATCTTCATTGCGATCTTCCCTGCTTCTCTCTTGTATAATGTCATTTCTCATATTCTTATAGGTATAGAGTCTGATACGTCTACAACTTACTGATGGTTTCCTTTTACGTTCTATTCGGCCCAGCAGCTATGAGTAAAGTAACATAACATAGTAACATAGTTTATAAGGCCAAAAAAAGCCCTCCGTCCATCCAGTTCGGCCTGTTATCCTGCAAGTTGATCCAGAGGAAGGCAAAAAAAACCCTGTGAGGTAGAAGCCAATTTTCCTCACTTTAGGGGAAAAAATTCCTTCCCGACTCCAATCAGGCAATCAGAATAACTCCCTGGATCAACGACCCATCTCTAGTAACTATAACCTGTAATATTATTACCTCCAGAAATACATCCAGGCCCTTCTTGAACTCTTTTAGTGAACTTACCATCACCACCTCCTCAGGCAGAGAGTTCCATAGTCTCACTGCTCTTACCGTAAAGAATCCTCTTCTATGTTTATGTACAAACCTTCTTTCCTCCAGACGCAGAGGATGTCCCCTCGTCACAGTCACAGTCCTGGGGATAAATAGATGATGGGAGAGATCTCTGTACTGACCTCTGATATATTTATACATAGTTATTAGATCTCCCCTCAGTCGTCTTTTTTCTAAAGTAAATAACCCTAATTTTGATAATCTTTCTGGGTACTGTAGTCCACCCATTCCAGTTATTACTTTAGTTGCCCTCCTCTGAACCCTCTCCAGCTCTGCTATGTCTGCCTTGTTCACAGGAGCCCAGAACTGTACACAGTCCTCCATGTGTGGTCTGACTAGTGATGTGTAAAGTGGCAGGACTATGTTCTCATCACGGGCATCTATGCCTCTCTTGATGCAACCCATTATCTTATTGGCCTTGGCAGCAGCTGTCTGACACTGGTTTCTGCAGCTTAGTTTGCTGTTCACTAAAATTCCTAGGTCCTTTTCCATGTCAGAGTTACCCAATATTTTACCATTTAGTATGTACTGGTGACTTGCATTATTCCTTCCCATATGCATAACCTTACATTTGTCAGTGTTAAACCTCATCTGCCACTTCTTTGCCCAAGCCTCCAGTCTATCCAGATCCATCTGTAGCAGTGTACTGTCCTCTTCTGTGTTAATTACTTTACATAGTTTTGTGTCATCTGCAAAAAATGATATTTTACTGTGCAAGCCTTCTACAAGATCATTAATAAATATATTGAAGAGAATAGGGCCCAATACTGACCCCTGTGGTACCCCACTAGTGACAGTGACCCAGTCTGAGTATGTGCTGTTAATAACCACACTCTGTTTTCTATCACTGAGCCAGTTACTTACCCACATACAGACATTTTCTCCCAGGCCAAGCATTCTCATTTTGTATACTAACCTTTTATGAGGTATAGTGTCAAACGCTTTGGAGAAGTCCAGATATATGACATCCATTGATTCGCTGCGGTCCAGTCTAGAACTTACCTCCTCATAGAAACTGATTAAATTGGTTTGACACGACCGATCCCTCATGAAGCCATGCTGATATGGAGTTATTTGCTTATTTTCATTGAGGTACTCCAAGATAGCATCTCTTAGAAAACCCTCAAACAGTTTACCCACGACAGATGTTAAACTTACCGGCCTATAGTTTCCGGGCTCTGTTTTCGGACCCTTTTTGAATATTGGCACCACATTTGCTATGCGCCAATCCTGTGGAACACTCCCTGTCAGTATAGAGTCCTTAAGTAATTTTTAAAAAAAGTACGACATGTGAAACATGGCATCTATTCTGGAGATATTAGTGAAATACCAATAACCTATCTGAGAAAATTCAGCCTAAAACATCTATATAAATAAATATGTTGAAGAAAAATAAAGAGAAGAAAAAGAGAAGAAGACAGAGGAACATGGTGAGGACATGTGTGAAATCTCTTTATCGCCATCATTGATGGCCAAGCAGATGAATGTAACAACCTAACCCCTAGCTAAACCAAAAGAAAAGCATACAGCAGTCTTTAGGAAAAGAAAAAATAAATTGTGCGCCCCCTGCAGGAGTTGTGTCCCAATGACTCTTTAGTGGAACAAAAGAAGGACATGGAGGCAGCGCCAATAAAGTAGTGGGGAAAAAAAATTTAATCCATGCTGTGGCATTGAAAATACATTCTTTTTAATCACTTCTGTTAGCTGTAGAATGATGGTGCGTCACTATTAGGCTCAGTTAACACTTCACTTGTTTGGTTAGTTACGGGTCAAAAACACAGAACAGGTGCAGATATTTTCATGATACCTTATCTAAGAGTAGGATTGGCTCCTGATTTTGGCCCACCAGTAACTGCTGGAAGTAACTGTCCAAATAACTGAAGTGTGAACTCATCTTTACAGGTCAATGTTAATCTACTTAACGGTGCAGTGGCCCAAGATTCTAATATAGTGTGAAAGAGCAGTCTTATGTCACTGTTTGTGGGGTGTCCACATAGATTGCTAGACAACCTGTCCTATTAGCCACTGATTCTACTAAAGTGGGAAAGAGTTGTCTCATTTTACACTGATGTTTCCACAGAGATTGCTGTGGCAGGTTCCTTTGCCACTGATACAAGTAGTATCACCCTGACAGAGTGGAGAGGGTGTCAGCAGTAAGCTTGTGTTGACGTCACTGTTTATTTTTTACTTCTTCTGATCTCTCATAAGAACAACCCCAAAAAATGAATACTGTATTTTGAGCATCCGCCTTCACATGGTCAGTATTTTGGTCAGTAATTGATCAGTATTTGTAAGGCAAACACAGGAGTGGATCCAAAACAGAGATGACATGTGAAGGGAATATTTGCATGTCTTTTGTGTTTGGACCCACTCCTGCTTTTGGGTTCTAAATCATGAGCAAATCCTGTTGCTAAATAATGTATTATTTTATTATATTCCCCGAAATGCGTCGAGCTAATTCTTCAAAAAATACCTTAATACGTTTGATCCAGAGGCGTAGCTACCGGGGGGGCAGAGGGGGCGACGGCTCCGGGCCCAGTGACTCAGGGGGGCCCAGCAAGGATGACTAACAGGCGAATACAAGTGAGCGCTTCCATTATGGAAGCGCTCACTTGTATTTAGGGACCCCCATCAGACCTCAGATCAGCCCACCCAGCCACATAAGATTAAAATAAAAAACCTTTCGCTGATCTGAGGTCTGATGGGGGCACAATATGCTGATCTGAGGTCTGATGGGGGCACAATACGCTGATCTGAGGTCTGATGGGGGCACAATACGCTGATCTGAGGTCTGATGGGGGCACAATATGCTGATCTGCGGTCTGATGGGGGCACAATACGCTGATCTGAGGTCTGGAACTGGGGGGCACAATACACTGATCTGAGGTCTGATGGGGCACAATACGCTGATCTGAGGTCTGATGGGGGCACAATACGCTGATCTGAGGTCTGATGGGGGCACATTAGGCTGATCTGAGGTCTGATGGGCACAATACGCTGATCTGAGGTCTGATGGGGGCACAGTAGGCTGATGTGAGGTCTGATGGGGCACAATACGCTGATGTGAGGTCTGATGGGGGCACAATACGCTGATCTGAGGTGTGATGGCACAATACGCTGATCTGAGGTCTGATGGGGGCACAATACGCTGATCTGCGGTCTGATGGGGGCACAATACGCTGATCTGAGGTCTGATGGGGGCACAATACGCTGATCTGAGGTCTGATGGGGCACAATACACTGATCTGAGGTCTGATGGGGCACAATACGCTGATCTGAGGTCTGATGGGGGGCACATAAGGCTTGATGTGAGGTCTGATGGGGCACAATACGCTGATCTGAGGTCTGATGGGGGCACAATACACTGATCTGAGGTCTGATGGGGCACAATACGCTGATCTGAGGTCTGATGGGGGCACAATACACTGATCTGAAGTCTGATGGGGCACAGTAGGCTGATGTGAGGTCTGATGGGGCACAATACGCTGATCTGAGGTCTGATGGGGCACAGTAGGCTGATGTGAGGTCTGATGGGGGCACAATACGCTGATCTGAGGTCTGATGGGGGCACAATACGCTGATGTGAGGTCTGATGGGGGCACAATACGCTGATCTGAGGTCTGATGGGGGCACATTAGGCTGATGTGAGGTCTGATGGGGGCACAATACGCTGATCTGCGGTCTGATGGGGCACAATACGCTGATCTGAGGTCTGATGGGGCACAATACACTGATCTGAGGTCTGATGGGGCACAATACGCTGATCTGAGGTCTGATGGGGGCACAATACGCTGATCTGAGGTCTGATGGGGGCACATAAGGCTGATGTGAGGTCTGATGGGGCACAATACGCTGATCTGAGGTCTGATGGGGCACAGTAGGCTGATGTGAGGTCTGATGGGGCACAATACGCTGATCTGAGGTCTGATGGGGGCACAATACACTGATCTGAGGTCTGATGGGGCACAATACGCTGATCTGAGGTCTGATGGGGGCACAATACACTGATCTGAGGTCTGATGGGGGCACAGTAGGCTGATGTGAGGTCTGATGGGGCACAATACTCTGATCTGAAGTCTGATGGGGCACAGTAGGCTGATGTGAGGTCTGATGGGGGCACAATACGCTGATATGAGGTCTGATGGGGGCACAATACGCTGATCTGAGGTCTGATGGGGCACAGTAGGCTGATGTGAGGTCTGATGGGGGCACATTCTGCTGATCTGAGGTCTGATGGGGGCACAATATGCTGATCTGAGGTCTGATGGGGCACAATACGCTGATCTGAGGTCTGATGGGGGCACAGTAGGCTGATCTCAGATCTGATGGGGGCACATTCTGCTGATCTGAGGTCTGATGGGGGCACAATATGCTGATCTGAGGTCTGATGGGGCACAATACGCTGATCTGAGGTCTGATGGGGGCACAGTAGGCTGATCTCAGATCTGATGGGGGCACATTCTGCTGATCTGAGGTCTGATGGGGGCACATTCTGCTGATCTGAGGTCTGATGGGGGCACAATACGCTGATCTGAGGTCTGATGGGGCACAATACGCTGATCTGAGGTCTGATGGGGCACAGTAGGCTGATGTGAGGTCTGATGGGGCACATTCTGCTGATGTGAGGTCTGATGGGGGTACAATACGCTGATCTGAGGTCTGATGGGGGCACAGTAGGCTGATGTGAGGTCTGATGGGGGCACAATACGCTGATCTGGGGCCTGATGGGGCACAATACGCTGATCTGAGGTCTAATGGGGGCACAGTAGGCTGATGTGAGGTCTGATGGGGGCACGTTCTGCTGATCTGAGGTCTGATGGGGCACAATACACTGATCCGAGGTCTGATAGGGGCAGGGGACTGTTAGTTTAGTGATGTAAAAACTGGGGACAGGTTTCCTTTAACATAGGAGTCCTCTTGTTTTTTACTCCTATTAATCCTATATTTAACTGTATTATGTGGTAGAGTATTTTGACTAGGGTATGTAGAAAGTCTATTGTACTGTACTTAACAGCATAGATGATCTAGCAGTTTACACAGTCATCTTTCTAATACAATATTATAACTACAACTAGTAGTATGTGCCTGTGAAGTTGGAAACGTGCGTTTGGGAAGCCACTAAGTGGGGGGCCAACTCAAGTATGTTTCGCCCCCCCCCTGTGCTGAACCTCTGGCTACACCTCTGCTTTGATCCATCCTGATGAACTGAAGTGGTATTTGACACTCTACAGGCGATCTCTGCAAGGGAGGTGAGGGATGCAAGTGTTTTGAGCTTATCTTGCACCTCCCCCCTGCCTGGTGAGTACTATTCAAAGTGCCCAAGTGCGATTTTACTCTCCTTTGTTATGCATCGATCTATTTATTCATCTATCTAAGAAAATATTACTTCTACTAGTGCCTTCAATATCTATTACCACATGGTACTGCTATTCAGGGGACTTTGGTGTTGATTGGCGGCCCACACCCTCTTCTCTATGCATCTATTCACAGTCTTACACATCTCCACCACCTTATCTTCCACCACCTTGCTCATCTTCTTTTCATAACAAGGATCAATCACATCTATCCATTACCACTTTCTCTTGTCCCACTGGCACCCCTCCCCCCCCCCCAAACCCACCACCTTCACTTTTCCCCCACCACTTTCCCTTTCCTTGACCTATAACTCCTTTTTGCTTTTTTTTGTATTTCTTTTGCTGGAGAAGGGGTGCAGGTCGCTGGGAGATGCAATGGTTGTTGCATCAGGATGTACCACTACATTAGTGCCACGGTTTTCCCAGGTCACTTTGTGGTCACCCCCATGTGTTGACAAAGGGTCCATGGTGCCAACATTTTCACCATGACCGCGCTTCACCTTCGGCCTTCATTTCCTGCATACCGCCAAGCGAATATCCTCCAATGGCTTGATCAACTGGGGAATATGACATTTTACCCCTTCACAACACCATGATGACTGCCTGCCGCCCCCTTTATAAAACCATGCACCGCTAGTTGTTTCCAGACTGGTAACCTCCTGAGTAGAAGATGATCTACCCTGGGCACATTTGGCTTCAGATCTCATACTGCTGTTATCCTGCTGGGTTATCTGCATACTGACACTCTGCTGCTGTGTCACGGACCTGCTGCCACCCTCACCCGCTGATGATGATGAAGCCCCCTCTTCACCCGGCTCCCACGTGCAATCGGCTACATCATAATCCATTACTTTCTGCTCGTCACTGATGTTACCGTCACCAGTCCCATGGACACGTCCCTGAGCACTCGCAACACCAGCTCCCACGCAACTCTCATGAGGACAGCTGGGGGCACAGAGCTTGTTTCTGGGCCATGCAAAATAAGCGTGGTGTCAGAGGAACCCACTGACTCCTGGCTGAGGGTGTCTGGTGTCAGTTGAGATGAGGTAGAAGACCGAGTCAACCATTCAAGGACAGCTGGGTTGCTGGTCAAAACACGACCGCTGGATGACACTGGGAGCTCAAGTCTGTTGCTGCAACTGCTGCTACCACCACCCCTTCTTCTGCTGCTACTTCATGTGGCTCCAGCAACATTTTGGCCATTGCCAGTTCCGTTGGAGTGCACCTGACACCTCTTTGTTGGACATATTGTACTGTAACAGTAAGGCTACATGCATACTACAAAAAAAAAAAAAAAAATCTCCATTAAAAACGGACATACTATGAGTTTTTCATGGCCATTTTGCTTCAGTGTTTGCATCCATTTTCTGGCCGTGTGTCCGTTTTAATATCCTTTTGAATTCGTTTTGCATCCATTTTTCATGACCCCCATGAGGCCCCCATGGTGTTGCTAATTTTTATATACTGCCCTCAGCTTTAATAATGCCCCCAGTATAGGCCCCCAGCTTAAATAATTTCCCCCATGGTGTAAATAATGCCCACCCCAATAGTGGCCCACAGCTATTTTTTTAGTTGATTTGACAAAAAACAAACCTCAACTCATCCACTTGCTCGCACTGCAGCGGTCTCTTCTCTCTTCATTGACCAGGACCTGCCGCGATATGCCTGATAATGTCACCGCGTGCTCCCATGTGGTTACGCAACCACGCGCATCACGGGTCCTTAGGCAGGTCCTATTCAATGAAGAGAGAAGAGACTGCTGCAGCACGAGCAAGTGGATGAGGTGAGAGGGGGGGTTAAACCCTAAATAGCCATATTCTTAAAGTGCACCCGTTTTTAACGGCCAAAAAAAAGGACATGTTAAAAGAACGGCCATGTGAGTAGTCCCATAGACATTCATTGGTGCTAAAAAAAAGGACTTCGCACTTTTGTGTGCATGAGGCCTAACTGTATATGTAAAATAAGTTATTCAGTGTCAATGTGGACACCCCAATAACAGTTATTTTACACAGGTTATTCAACCCAATATGAGAATCAAGGTGTAATAGAATTGCTTATGTATTAAACAAGGAAGACATCATTCAATTAGATATCTCTGTGGCCTACACAGAGATTGATGAAAACTGAGCTGTCTCCTATTGATGCCTTTATGTAATGGTGGCACAACCAGTGTAGTATACGAGCACAGGAACCAGGCAGGTTGCAGATATTACGTGTAGTATATGAGCACAGGGACCAGGCAGGTGGCAGATATTACGTGTAGTATATGAGCACAGGGACCAGGCAGGTGGCAGATATTACGTGTAGTATATGAGCACAGGGACCAGGCAGGCGGCAGATATTACGTGTAGTATATGAGCACAGGGACTAGGCAGGCAGCAGATATTATGTGTAATATACGCGCACAGGAAACAGGCAGCAGAAATTACGTGTAGTATTTGAGCACAGGAACTAGGCTGGCGGCAGATATTACGTGTAGTATACGAGCCCAGGAACCAGGCAGGCAGCAGATATTACATGTAGTATACGAGCACAGGAACCAGACATGTGGCAGATATTATGTGTAGTATATGAGCACAGGAACCAGACATGTGGCAGATATTATGTGTAGTATATGAGCACAGGAACCAGAGAGGTAGCAGATATTACATGTAGTATACAAGCACACGAACTAGGCAGGCGGCAGATTTCATGTGTAGTATATGAGAACATGAACCAGGCAGGCGGCATATTTTAATTGTAGTATATGAGCATAGGAACCAGGCAGGTGGCAGATATTACGTGTAGTATATGAGCACAGGAACCAGGCAGGCAGCAGACATTACGTGTAGTATATGAGCCCAGGAACCAGGCAGGTTGCAGATATTACGTGTAGTATATGAGCCCAGGAACCAGGCAGGTTGCAGATATTACGTGTAGTATATGAGCACAGGAACCAGGCAGGCAGCAGATATTACATATAGTATATGAGCACAGGAACCAGACATGTGGCAGATATTATGTGTAGTATATGAGGACAGGAACCATAGAGGTATCAGATATTACATGTAGTATACAAGCACACGAACTAGGCAGGCGGCAGATTTTATGTGTAGTATATGATGTGGCGATTAGCTCAAACGGCAACTTCAGTGATAGTTGAAAACAATAGTCTTTTATTTTGTCCACAGAGGATTTAACAAAAACTTGCTTGCTCCAGCATATAACATCCACAAAATACAGTCTATTTGTATTGGGTTGACTCACGTTCCTCTGTAGTCCTGGTTTCCACCACCAGCTTGAGGGGGAAAAGGCTTTACACAGCAGGCTTCTCTGCTGCAGCTCTGCACACAGCTCTGCTCCCTGTCTGTCTCACTTCAGACTAGGAACCACACACACCCAGCTTTCCTGCGCTTCCTAGATTATTTATACCAGCCAAAACCTGGCCTGGATACGTGGGAGTAGTCATCCCACCCAGCTCTTTGACTACTCCAATGAAATCCGGCCCAGATCAGCTGCAGCCAGCAGCTAAGCTAGCACTAACAAGTGTCAGTAACCTAGGGTTACTGACAAAACATTACCAGTTCATTTCACCGAGGCCAGGCACCTCGGTGACACGTATCTATCATCTATTATGGCACCTTGTGCCTTCTCACAATGAGAACATGAACCAGGCAGGCAGCATATTTTAATTGTAGTATATGAGCACATGAACCAGGCAGGCATCAGATATTACGTGTAGTATATGAGCACAGGAACCAGGCAGGCGGCAGATTTTACACAACTTTACTTCAGTAATGAAATGTACAAGTCTGGGTTGTGCAGTTACACAATATCAGTCAGTGCAGATCTCCACAGACCACTGACACCGGTCTCCCCTTAGTCTCCAACTGCCACCTTTCAGTGGTAACAGTCCCAGACGCTCTTCTGTAGCTGTGCTGTCTCTAACCCTGCGCTCAGTCTCCTCATCTCTCGCTAAAAGCCACTCTCCTTGATGACTCTCCTCTCAGAGATATCTCTACAATCCTGTCAGACTCTCTTCTCATCCCTCTCCATAACAGTTCCTCAGAGCCCTACATCCTGTCAGCACCAGGCTCCGCCCCTTCCTCTATAGCACTTTCTGCAATGTCTGACTGCAGGCGTGTCTGAGCATGCTCAGTGCACTCTGTCACATATAGTGATATATTCACTCTACATAGATAGATGCAAAACCAACCTCAGTTACATATCAAACATAGTAAATAGGAACACAGGGTATAGAAATAATCGGACAGGCTGCAGTGTATACTACAGACATGTTTACCCCTCTTACACGCCCAGCAGTTTATTACCCAAAACCCTACATCGCCATACACAAGACCCCTGCAGCAGAAATGAAAATAGTTTGGAGGGCTTGTGCTGCATATGGGCCTTGTTAAAAAAACAGAAATTAGATTAGTATTAGAGTGTGGAAGCATACCTCCCAACTTTGTAAAGAACAAAGAGGTAACAGTAATATGCCCACATTGTGCCCTCCAGTAATATGCCCACATTGTGCCCCCAGTAATATGCCCACATTGTGCCCTCCAGTAATATGCCCACATTGTGCCCCAAGTAATATGCCCACATTGTGCCCCCCCGTAATATGCCCACATTGTGCCCCCCTGTAATATGCCCATTGTTCCCCCCACTAATATGCCCACATTGTGCCCCCCACTAATATGCCCACATTGTGCCCCCCACTAATATGCCCACATTGTGCCCCCCAGTAATATGCCCACATTGTGCCCCCAGTAATATGCTGACATTGCACCCCCCCTGTAATATGCCCACATTGTGCCCCCCTGTAATATGCCCACATTGTGCCCCCAGTAATATGCTAACATTGCACCCCCCTGTAATGTGCCCACCAGTAATATGCCCACATTGTGCCCCCCAGTAATATGGCCACATTGTGCCCCCCAGTAATATGGCCACATTGTGCCCCCCTGTAATATGGCCACATTGTGCCCCCCTGTAATATGGCCACATTGTGCCCCCCTGTAATATGCCCACTTGTAGGAAAACAAGCTGAACTGGATGGACAGATGTCTTTTTTCGGCCTTACAAACTATGTTACTATGTTACTATTGTGCCCCCCTGTAATATGCCCATATTGTGCCACTCACAGAAAAAAAAAAAAAACACCACATGGTTACCTTCTTCCTAGCAGCAGCAGGACATCGGCTGCTCTAGTATGTGGAGGGGGCGGAGCCAAGGCTGACTGCCGGCTGGCCCAGCCCCCCGCACAGACCAAAGGTGTGGAGAGCCGGCAGGAATGATGAAGCAGGGAGCCGTTGCCAGCGACCGCTCTCTGCTTCCTTCTGGCAACTGTCCTGCTTCCCAGGGACAGCTGCCAGAAAGCGGAACATAGCTCCCCCGTACTGGATCCGGGACGGTTGGGAGGTATGTGGATGTCTTGTACCACACTCCTATCTTAAGTAATGCAGTAATGCCATGGCCTGGAATAGATTTGAGTCGATTCTAAAATGTTTGTATTATAATGATAATGCACAATGCCTGCCCGAAAATGACCCAAGAATTGATCATCTATTTAAAATTAGGCCCATCCTTAACCACTTCAGAACCAAGTTTGCTAAAATGTACACCCCAGATCAAAATATCTGTATTGACGAGTCCCTGATACATTTCAAGGGGAGGGTAAAACTCCGCCAGTACCTGCCCAGCAAGCGGGCAAGGTATGGCAAAAAAAAGTTAAAATTCTGTGAGAGTAGTTCTAGGTTTATGAAGACTCCCTGATTGATCCCCCAGAATGTCCCCCCCGTCCTAGGAGTTAGTGGGAAACTAGTGTGGGACTTAGCGCACCCACTGCTGGATAAGGGTTACTTCCCATATGTGGATAACTATTACATACGTCTTCCACTATTTTAGTCCCTGACTTTCAGAACTACTGAAAGTCAGGGACAAAAATTAGAGAGGCCTCCCTAGATCCCTGGTAGGGCAACCACTAAGAAAAGGGGACAACAGGGCTCTCCTCCATGAGGACGTGCTGGTGGTTAAGTAGAAGGACAAGAGGGACGTCCTTGTACTGACGACCATTCACAGTAACACCAGCTCCCCAGCCCCTGTACGAGGTACCACTAGCAATGTCCCTAAATCAGACTGGAAAAAGAGTGGGCGTATCTAGAGGAGCCAGACACTAGAGAGAGCGCAAAATAGGGTAGTACGTTCTAAATAAAACAAAAGTCGTAAAAAGACAATTGCGTGTTAACCTTATTGTGTTGTGCTACGAATAGGCACAACACTATTGTAGGCTTGTACGTATGTATAGTGTGATTAGCTGCTGGTTGGACCTGCTGCCATAGGATCAAATCCCCGATATGGTGATTGCCTAATCCCCCGGGGATGGTAATGCGAAGAAACGGAAATTCCTATTTTTTCGGCGCAAAAATTCCAATCCAAGTGGAACTCGGTGAAGATAATTCTTCTTTATTATTCATAAAAATGGGAACACAACGCGTTTTGGAGGTATTGAGGCCTCCGTCATCAGGTGTAGAGTTATGGATACAAAGACACATATATATATACACAAAAAAACGCCAAAAAGCCGCATGGAAAGGAGGGGCCAAAGGTCAGGTGACACCCCCAAAAGAATCTGTTAAACAATACAACAATAAACAATTTATTTGGGGGGCGCTCCAGGTCACGTGATCGCGAGGTCGTGACCACGTGATCGTTACCAGGAAACAGGGGATGCTCATCAGCGTCCTCTAGGAGATCGGCCAATCACCAGAGAAGAAAGGGCGGGCTATGGAGGGCGTGGTTATTGCCCTGGTAACCCGGGACGCTCCCAGGTTCTATGATGGCCGCCGGAGCTGCGCTTCGCTCTGTAGGGCGCGTCACGTGATCGCAACCTAGCGATCACGTGACCGTCACCCTGGAGACGATCAGAAGCGTCTAGGGCGGCTGTGTTTCAATGGGGAAATGACTGGATGGTCCAGGGCCCATCTGAATGATTGGGGATCATTCAGAGGGAGACCTGGATCAATATAAACTGAACTATTAGCCACATTAACCCCTTCAACCCCGGGCCTGTTTTCACCTTCCTGCCCAGGCCATTTTTTGCTAATCTGACATGTGTCACTTTATGTGGTGAGAACTTTGGAACGCTTTTACTTATCCAGGCCATTCTGAGATTGTTTTCTTGTCACATATTGTGCTTCACGACAGTAGTAAATTTGTGGCAAAATATTTCATTTTTATTTATAAAAAAATACCAAATTTACCAAAAATTTGGAAAAATTAGCAAATTTGCAAATTTCAATTTCTCTACTTTCAAAATACATAGTAATACCTCCAAAATAGTTATTATTTTACATTCCCCATATGTCTACTTTATGTTGGCATCATTTTATAAATGTCATTTTACTTTTTTGGGACGTTAGAAGGCTTAGAAGTTTAGAAGCCATTTTTCAAATTTTCAACAAAATTTACAAAACCATTTTTTAAGCACCAATTCAGATATAAAGTGATTTTGAGGGGCTTACATAATGGAAACCACCCATAAATGACCCCATTTTAGAAACTACACCCCTCAAATTATTTAAAACTGATGTTACAAACTTTGTTAACCCTTTAGGTGTTCTACAAGAATTAAAGGAAAATTGAGGTGAAATTTCAAAATTTCATTTTTATGCAGATTTTTCATGTTAATCAATTTTTTCTTGCAACACAGCAAGGGCTAACAGCAAACTAAACCTCAATATACATTGCTCTGATTCTGCAGTTTACAGAAATACCCCATACGTGGTGGTAAACGTCTCTATGGGTTTATGGCAGTGGTCAGAAGGAATGGAGCGCCATACGGATTTTGGAGGCAGATTTTGCTAGAATGGTTTTTAGGCATCATTTTGTAATTGAGAGACCCTGATGTACCCCTAGAGTGGAAACCCTCAAAAAGTGACCCCATTTTGGAAACTACACCCATCAAAGAATATATTAAGTGGGGTAGTGACCACTTTGACCCCCTAAGCATTTTACAGAATTTGGAAACACTTGGCTGTGAAAATGAAAAGTTTTATTTCTTCCAATAAAATGTTGCTTTAGCCCCAAATTTTTCATTTTCACAAGGGGTAACAGGAGAAAATCACCCCATAATTTGTTCCCCATTTTTCTCCTGAATACGGCAACACCCCATATGTTGTGGTAAACTGCTGTGGGGGCAGATGGCAGGACTCAGAACAGAAGGAGCGCCATATGGATTTTGCAGCAAAGATTTTAATGGAGTGGTTTGCAGGAGCCATTGATTTTTATTTTTTTGAGTTATTGTCTTATGTGGGGGCTCATTTTTTGTGGGATGAGGTGACGTTTTCATTGGTACCAATTTGGGGTACATAAGACTTTTTGATCACTTGGTATTACACTTTTTGTGAGTTAATGTAAAAAAATAGCTGTTTTGGCATAGTTTTTTAAAAAAATTTTTTTTACAGAGTTCACCTGAGGGGATATATAATGTGATATTTTTATAGAGCAGGTTGTTACGGACGCGGCGATACCCAATATGTCTACCACTTTTATTTTTGTTAAGTTTTACACATTAGATGCATTTTTGAACAGAATTAAATCTTGTTTTAGTGCTGCCATTTTCAGAGAGCCATATTATTTTTTTATTCGGGCGATTGTCTTAGGTAGAGTCTCATTTTTTGCAGGACGAGATGATGGTTTGATTAGTACCATTTTGGTGTACATACGCTTTTTTGATCGCGTGGTAAAACACTTTTTGTGAGGCAAGAGGGAAAAAAATGACTGTTTTGGCCTAGTTTAAAAAAAATTTTTTTTTTTTTTTTTACAGAATTCACCTGGGGGGCCATCTCATGTAATATTTTTATAGAGCAGGTTGTTACGGACGCGGCAATACCCAATATGTCTAACATTTTTATTTTTGGTAAGTTTTACACATTAGATGCATTTTTGAACAAAATAAAATCTTTTTTTGTGTTGACATATTCTGAGAGCCATATTTTTTTTTATTTTTCGGGCAATTGTCTTAGGTAGGGTATCATTTTTTGCGGAACGAGATGAAGATTTGAGTGATACCATTTTGGGGTAAATACGCCTTTTTGATTGCGTGGTATTACACTTTTTGTGGGGGAAGGTGACCAAAAAATGGCTGTTTTGGGACTGTTTTTCTTTTTTTTTTACTGCGTTCACCTGTCGGGGTGGATCATGTGATATTTTTATAGAGCCGGTCGATACGGATGCGGCGATACCTAATATGTATACTTTTTTGGGGGGGAAAATTGTGTTTTTTTGTGTTTTTTTACTTGAAACCTTTATATTTTTTTAACTTTATTTTTTAACTTTTTTTAACTTTTTTTTTAAACTTTTGGGGGTCTGATCCCCTTTACAATGCATTACAATACTTGCTTACTGCTTACAGCTTACTGCCTGTGAGATCCAGGGGGCTGGATCTCACAGGCTTCTGTAGATGGCAGCCGGATGCCTAAGGAAGGCATCCGGATGCCATCTAAGCCATAGGGTCCCCGTCACAGCAGCGCGGGGACCCGATGGACACCCCGCACGCCATCCTGACATGCCGCACACCTCATGTGCCGGGGTCAGCGCTGAGCGCGGCACATGAAGGGTTAATGTGCCGGCATTGGTGTTTTCACCGATGCCGGTGCATTCAGCAGCGCCTGCACCCGCCCGATCAGCACGCCATAGTACTACGGCGCCAGGCGGCAAGTCCCTTCCCGCAGCGCCGTACATGTACGGCGCTGGTCGGGAAGGGGTTAAGGGGCTAGCAATATTATAATGAACAAATAAAAGGTAATCAATAAATAGAAGAGACAATTAGGAATGTAGGGAACATTTGAATAGAGATAAAGTGATAGGTGGATAAAAGACAGGAATAAAATATATTATATTATAAGGGGACTTATATAAAAATGTATATAAAAAATATATATAAAAAAACATTTACTGGAGCACCCCGAATACATTTTGATGAAATCCCCCTTCTTTTCATGCTAAATATTAGTCATTGTGGAACATCAATGACTAATAAAAGACTAGGCAGCAAATGATGTTTAATCACTGTTTTGATGTATTGTTTAACAGATTCTTTTGGGGGTGTCACCTGACCTTTGGCCCCTCCTTTCCATGCGGCTTTTTGGCGTTTTTTTTGTGTATATATATATATACAGTACAGACCAAAAGTTTGGACACACCTTCTCATTCAAAGAGTTTTCTGTATTTTCATGACTATGAAAATTGTAGATTCACACTGAAGGCATCAAAACTATGAATTAACACATGTGGAATTATATACTTAACAAAAAAGTGTGAAACAACTGAAAATATGTCTTATATTCTAGGTTCTTCAAAGTAGCCACCTTTTGCTTTGATTACTGCTTTGCACACTCTTGGCATTCTCTTGATGAGCTTCAAGAGGTAGTCACCTGAAATTGTTTTCACTTCATAGGTGTGCCCTGTCAGGTTTAATAAGTGGGATTTCTTGCCTTATAAATGGGGTTGGGACCATGAGTTGTGTTGGGCAGAAGTCAGGTGGATACACAGCTGATAGTCCTACTGAATAGACTGTTTGAATTTGTATTATGGCAAGAAAAAAGCAGCTAAGTAAAGAAAAACGAGTGGCCATCATTACTTTAAGAAATGAAGGTTTGAAAATTGGGAAAACTTTGAAAGTGTCCCCAAGTGCAGTCGCAAAAACCATCAAGCGCTACAAAGAAACTGGCTGACATGAGGACCGCCCCAGGAAAGGAGGAACAAGAGTCACCTCTGCTGCGGAGGATAAGTTCATCCGAGTCACCAGCCTCAGAAATGGCAGGTTAACAGCAGCTCAGATTAGAGACCAGGTCAATGCCACACAGAGTTCTAGCAGCAGACACATCTCTACAACAACTGTTAAGAGGAGACTGTGTGCAGCAGGCCTTCATGGTAAAATAGCTGCTAGGAAACCACTGCTAAGGACAGGCAACAAGCAGAAGAGACTTGTTTGGGCTAAAGAACACAAGGAATGGACATTAGACCAGTGGAAATCTGTGCTTTGGTCTGATGAGTCCAAATCTGAGATCTTTGGTTCCAACCACCGTGTCTTTGTGCGACGCAGAAAAGGTGATCGGATGGACTCTACATGCCTGGTTCCCACCGTGAAGCATGGAGGAAGAGGTGTGATGGTGTGGGGGTGCTTTGCTGGTGACAATGTTGGGGATTTATTCAAAATTGAAGGCATACTGAACCAGCATGGCTACCACAGCATCTTGCAGCAGCATGCTATTCCATCCGGTTTGCGTTTAGTTGGACCATCATTTATTTATCAACAGGACAATGACCCCAAACACACCTCCAGGCTGTGTAAGGGATATTTGACCAAGAAGGAGAGTGATGGGGTGCTACGCCAGATGACCTGGCCTCCACAGTCACTAGACCTGAACCCAATCGAGATGGTTTGGGGTGAGCTGGACCGCAGAGCGAAGGCAAAGGGGCCAACAAGTGCTAAGCATCTCTGGGAACTCCTTCAAGACTGTTGGAATACCATTTCAGGTGACTACCTCTTGAAGCTCATCAAGAGAATGCCAAGAGTGTGCAAAGCAGTAATCAAAGCAAAAGGAGGCTACTTTGAAGAACCTAGAATATAAGACTTATTTTCAGTTGTTTCACACTTTTTTGTTAAGTATATAATTCCACAGAAAACTCTTTGAATGAGAAGGTGTGTCCAAACTTTTGGTCTGTACTGTATATATATGTGTCTTTCTATCCATAACTCTACACCTGATGATGGAGGCCTCAGTACCTCCGAAACGCGTTGTGTTCCGATTTTTATGAATAATAAAGAAGAACTATCTTCACCGAGTTCCACTCGGACTGGACTTTTTGCGCCAAAAAAATAGGAATTTCCGTTTCTTTCTAAATCAGACTGCACATGGGAGGGGTTGATCTTTCTGATCAAGTTCTGAATCCCTACAGTGCCAGTCGAAAAACAAAAGTGTGGTATAAAAAGCTGGCCGTGCACATTGTACAGATGGCGCTGTACAATACGTATGTGTTATTTAGATCTAGAGGCCAGCCGCGAACCTTTCTTAACTTTCCAGAGGTAGTGATTTAGGCTACTTTCACACTAGCGTTTTAAAATTCCGGTATTGAGTTCCGTCATAGGGGCTCAATACCGGAATAAAACGCTTCAGTTTTGTCCCCATTCATTGTCAATGGGGACAAAACTGAACTGAAGACAACGGAAGGCTCCTGAAAGCCTTCCGTTCCGTCTTCAGACCGGAGAACAAACCGCAGGATGCTGCGGTTTGCTCTCCGGTCCAGGCATCCGCACCAAGACGGATCCGGAATGACCCCCAATGCAAGTCAATGGGGGTGGATCCGTCTGGTGTGACCACAATGGTAACCGGATCCGCCCTCCATTGACTTTCAATGGAGTCCATTACGGATCCGGCTACACATAGACACATACAGACACAGACATACACATAAACATAAACATACACACACATATAGACATACAAATACACATACATACTTACATGCACCCCGGCAGGTCTTCGGAGCGTCAGAGGGACAGGACGGCGCGCACAGATGACGATTCCACCAGGCGCCCAGCAGAGGGCACTGTGGGGAATCATGACCTGTTGTGAGCCGTCCTGTCCCTCTGACGCTCCGAAGACCTGCCGGGGAGCATGTAAGTATGTATGTGTATTTGTATGTCTATATGTGTGTGTATGTTTATGTTTATGTGTATGTATGTACTGTGTGACATGTGTGGGGCCGGAGCGCGGTTCCGGCTCCACACATGTCACTGCGGCAGGCCTGATCCGGCAGCACCCTTCACCTGCCGGGTCAGGCCTGCCGCCAGTGTGAAAGTAGCCTAAGGTCCTAATTCTTCCAAACAAGCAGAAGATGGTCCCAGTACTTCTGTTACGGTGTCCATGTTGTACCAGGGCCACATTTCCCAGGTGAAGTCACCTAAACTTCTTGGGCTTTTTAATTTCTGGGGACCTCAGGAATTTTTTACATGTGACATGGTGCCTAAAATCCATGTCTGTCAATTCAGGCCTGCTTGCAAAATCTATATTTTGCAGATGGCTTGCTGTGCGCCAATATAGCAGGCTACAAGCCTATCACATGTGGGAAGAAGGAGGTTCAACATGATCATCAGCAGTGGGTGAGGGTGGCTGCTTGCCAATGACTGTTCCGCTGAGCCAGAAGGGTGCAAGGGTGGCCGTGAGCCAGCAGGGTGGCAGCAATGTGACATATGAATCATGAATATCTGCCCTCCAGCATCACATATGTTAGGAATTTCATTTTTGGTAGTGAAACGGCAGTTACACGTTAAAGACCCGGCCAGAGCCTTATTAGTATGGCGCTGGTCGGGAAGGGGTTAAAAGAACTTGTCACAATGAATCTGCTGTCTGATCTGCAGGCAGCATGTTATAGAGCAAGAGATGCTGAGAAGACTGATATGTAGATGTAAAGATTCAGTGTAACTTGTATTTCATTAATTTAAAGAAGAACTCCCGCTCTGACCTGTTAGAAAGGTGCATGATATAATCTGTAGTGAAAGTCATTTTCTTATCAGAGGCTGAAATTGAGAGTTTCCACTCTCTTCTTATTGTAGCTGGGTCATGTGACCAACTCCCTGACCTCCAACTGACCCAGGACAGCAAGCCAATCACTTCTCTATTCATTCCTATGAGACTGAAAGTGAGGCTCCCATAGGAATGCATAGAAAATTAGACTTCCCGTCCACACATAAGGTGCTGTGTGAGTTGGTGGGTCTAATTCCTAGTCACATGACACAGATAAGAAACTTCAGGATGATATAACTCAAAAATTCAGCTACTGGTAAGAAAATGACATTCACTACAGATTACATCATGTACATTTCTAGCAGGACATGGAATACATTTTTTTGCGGGAGTTCTTCTTTAAATTCCCACTCGTTCTACTACTTCTAATTGCTGCTCCAATTACACATGTATACAGTACACTTCCAGGCTCCCTCTAGTGGTGGCAGGCAGCTCTGCAGATATGTATCACATCAAATGCAGCTCCAATACTAAATAATAATAATAATAATCCTTATTTCTATAGCGCCAACATATTCCGCAGCGCTTTACAGTTCAGGGGTTCATATACAGACAGTCAAAAATAACATAGCAACAGGCAAGTCAATAATTACAAGAGGAATGAGGGCCCTGCTCGCAAGAGCTTTCAATCTATGAGGAGATAGGGGTGGCACAAAAGGTAAAAGTGCTTGTTTTGTATGATGGTCCGGTTATCTTGGGAGAATAGGGGAGCAGATATAAACCTGCATGAGCCGTCACCAGCCGATATCTGTAGTGCTTCTGAAGTGCGGTGGAGGATCAGGTTCAGGGAGTGATAAATGGGCGTTGTATGGAGAGGAGTTAGATCAAGGGAGGTCATAGGCCACCCTAAAAAGATGTGTTTTTAGGGAGCGCCTAAAACTGTGCATGTTGGGATTTAGCCTGATTTTCTGGGGTGGGGCATTCCATAGAACCGGTGTAGCTCGGGAGAAATCTTGGAGATGGGAGAGAGAGGTTCGTATTATGGTGGAAGTCAGTCGTAAGTCATTGGCTGAACGGAGAGCACGGGTGGGGTGGTAGACAGAGATAAGGGAGGAGATGTAGGGGGTGCAGCACTGGGGAGGGCTTTGTCGGTGAGGATGAGCAGTTTAAATTAAATTGGGCAACCAGTGCAATGACTGGCACAGGGCGGAGGCATCAGAGTAGGGAATGGCACTGGGCAGAGGCATCGGAGTAGCGGTTGGACAGATAGGTGATCTTGGCTGCTGCATTAAGAATAGATTGGAGTGGGGAGAGTCTGGTGAGGGGGGAGGCCAATTAGAAGTGAGTTACAGTAATCCAGATGGGAATAGATCAGGGCAACAATAAGAGTTTTTGTTGTTTCCATAGTGAGAATGGGGCGGATTCTAGAGATGTTTTTGAGGTGCAGAGGACATAAGCGGGCGAGAGACTGAATGTAGGGGGTGAAGGAAAGATCAGTGTCAGACATCACACCGAGACAGCGGGCATGCAGCTTAGGAGTGATGATGGTGTCACACACTGAGAGGGAGATATCAGGTTTGGTTAGGATAGTAGACGGAGAGAACACAAGAAGTTCCGGTTTTGAAAGATTTAGTTTCAGATAGAGAGAGGACATGATATTAGAGACAGCGGACAGGGCTGATGTCAGGGGATGAAGTGTATAGTTGGGTGTCATCAGCATAGAGATGGTACTGGAAACCAAATCTGCTGATAATCTGTCCAATACCTAATATAACAATATAAATTACATTAATCAGTGAAGTATTTTTAATCCATTTACATTAAAAATTGTTTTTGAGTGGACATTCCCTTATTCTGATATCATAATATATTTAACAACTTTACCAAATGTTAAAGGGGTTGTCCCACGAAAAATATTCTACAGTTTTCAAACCAGCACCTGGGTCTGAATACTTTTGTTATTGCATGTAATTAAAAATTTTGTATAACTACTGAGTCATTCAGTAAAATGTATCTGTATAGTGCCACTTAATTTCTTATTTCTTTGACCTGCTCCCTGAGAAGGCCGCACATGCTCAGTTTCATCTTTCAACTGCCTCCTGAGCTGTGATAGGTAGAGCTGAGACACGCCCCCTGAGCTGTGATAGGTAGAGCTGAGACACGCGTCCTGAGCTGTGAAAGGTAGAGCTGAGACACGCCCCCTGAGCTGCGGTGGAAAAGACACTCCCTTAAGCTGTCAGTCTGATATAAATCTAGCAGAGCAGTGAATGTGGAGATCTGTGGATTCATGTGAGGTACAGGACTGGTTCTAGCTTTGTTAGAAAGGTATTGTCATGTACTGTATGATGTCTGATTTTCATTTTTTACATTTTTCGTGGGATAACCCCTTTAACCACTTCCTATCCGGGCCATTTACCCCCTTCCTGACCAGGCCTAATTTTGCAAATCTGACATGTGTGACTTCATGTGGTAATAACTTTGGAACGCTTTTACTTATCCAAGCGATTCTGAGACTGTTTCCTCGTGACACATTGTACTTCAAGTTAATGGTAAATTTGAGTCGATAAGTTTTAATTTTATTTATAAAAAAATCCAAAAGTTAACAAAAATTTGAAAAAATTCACTGTTTTCTAAATTTTAATCTCTCTGCTTTTAAGACAGATAGTGATGCACCATAAAATCCTTTTTAATTTACATTCCCCATATGTCTACTTTATGTTGGCATCATTTTGGTAGTGTCATTTTATTTTTTTAGGAGAGTACAAGGTTTAGAATTTTAGACGCAATTTTTGCAAATTTGCTAAATCAACTTTTTTAAGGACCAGTTCAACTCTGAAGTCAGTTTGTGAGGCTTACATAATAAAAACCACCCATAAATTACCCCATTTTGGAAACTACACCCCTCAAACTATTCAAAACTGGTTTTAGAAATGTTGTTAACCTTTTAAGTATTCCACAGGAATTAAAGCAAAATAGATGTGAAATTTCAAAATTTCACTTTTTTTGCAGATTTTCCATTTTAATCATTTTTTTCCTGTAACACATCAAGGGTTAACAACAAAACAAAACTCAATATTTATTACCCCGATTCTGCAGTTTGCAGAAACACCCCACATGTGGTCGTAAACTGTTATTTGGGGATACGCCAGGGCTCAGAAGGGGAGGAGCAGCATCTGCATTTTCTAACATGGAATTTTTTTGTCATGGTTTGTAAGAGTGATAACTGATGACTGAGCTGCGTGAGGTCTTATTTTTTGCGGGAACAAGCTGTGCTTTTTATTGGCGCCATTTTGGGGTACATCCGCCTTTCTGATCACTTTTTAATCTAATTTTTGGGAGGTTAACTAAAAAAAAGCAGTTTAGGGGCATTTTTCTATATTTTTTTTTACACCGTTCACTTGATGGGGTAGATCATGTGATATTTTTGTAGAGTCAGTTGTTATGGACGCAACGATACCAAATATGTCTATTTTTTATTTATTTTTTTTACGTTTTACACAATAAGAGCATTTTTAGAAAAAAAAATCATGTTTTTGTGTTGCAATTTTTTAAGAGCAATTTTTTTTTTCATTTTTCGGGCTATGATCTTGTGTGGGGGCTCATTTTTTGCAGGATGTGGTGACGTTTTTATTGCTATCATTTTGGGATGCATACGACTTTTTGATTGTTTGATATTATGTTTTTTGGTAGGTGAGGTGACAAAAAAAAAGCTGTTTTGGCATAATTTTTATTAGATTTTTTTTTACGCAGTTCACTTGATGGGGTAGATCATGTGATATTTTTATAGAGCTGGTCGTTTCAGACGCGGTGATACCAAATATGTCTATTTTATTTATTTATCTTTATTTGTAACATTTTTTTAATGACATATTTGGGGGGAAATTATTTTTTTTATATGTGATTTTTATTTTATTTTTTATATAATTTTTATTTTTTATTTTACACTTTGTGTCCCCTATAAGGTCATACAAGACCTCAGGGGGACATTTAACTTCACTTATTTTTTTTTATTTTTTTTACACTTGATTTCTCCTGTAACTGGGGCTGACATAGTAGCCCCAGTTACAGGGGAAATACATCCCCAGAGAGGCTGTACAGCATAATACTATGCTGTACAGCCTCAGTGCAGGGCTGATCGGGTCTATGAGAGACCCGGCAGCTCCTGCACTCTCCCGGCCCCGGCGATCACGTGACCGCCGGGCCGGAACAGGAAGCGCAATAGCGCTTCCTGCTCTGTATACACAGCGCTCACCGAGCGCTGTGTATACACCGATCTACAAGGCAGGGACCCCTGGGAACGGTCCCTGCTTTCTCTTTGGGGTACCCTGCTGTCACTGACAGCAGGTACCCCACTGTGCAGCTGCGCGATTAGTGTGCAGCTGCTATTTCTGAATGGACGTTCAGAAACGTCCATTCAGAAATAGACAACCACTTCACGGACGTTTATAGTCAATGGGCGGACGTGAAGTGGTTAAGTAAAGGTGGAGTTTCTCTTTAAATATCATCTCCCATATACTGATGGTCAGTCAGGCCACATTTGATGACATCATCAGCATCCTGAAGCCCCACCCCCAGACAATACAGCTGTGATGCTTGATGACATCACAATGCAGTGTCCAGTGTTCTATTTGTAGGGGGTGCTCTGGAGTCTTTTGAGGGTTTGAAGCTGAAGAAGATGGAGATTCTGAGATATACTCTGATTTTATTTGTGATTGGCGCTTGCTGCGCTGAAAGTAAAGTCACATTAGGACCATTTGGTAAATCAGTGCGAAGTGATGCCGGTCTTGGTGTGAGGGACTGTAATCTTTACTGGCACAGAGAATTTTCTTTGAGGTTTTCAGTGGGGAGAGTTAATATGGATCAGGAGGTCGAAGAGTCGGTTCTGAGGATTTTATATAAAACAGTAAAAAATAAAGACCTGATAAAGATTAGGTAATGGATGTTATCACTGGGGGGTCTGTGCAGGTTTCTGGGGTCACTCATGTTACAATCTTGGGGTCATTTGCCGCCATCATGGATTTCATGTCTTTATTTCCCTTCTTTGTCTTATGAGCAGTGACTTTACCAGGATCCGAGAAAAACAACATCTGCCGGACCGGACAGCGGAGGAGCAAAGAACAGTGAGTAGTCAATTCCTTCCTCCTCAACTACTACTCCCATCATCCTCTACCGAGCCCTGGCTGTAGTGGAGGAGAACAACCACTGAGCGGCTTCTTTAGGGGATTGCTCCTATATAGTGATGTGCCCATTACCCCCAGTCCCTGCCCGCTGATGTCTTCATAAACGGACAGCGCTGGCATCAGGAGGATCTGGAGATGTTGGACAATGTCTTATAGGATGTTCTGTCTGTAATAAGTAGTAATAACCTCCATCTTGTTTCTTTATTACCAGTCGGGAGCCCCGCTGTCAAGGCCATATCGGCCATTTCAACGATTGTCACCATTCTGGGCATCATTACATGCTGGTGAGTGTCCATCTTCTTCTTCTCTATAGGGATCTGCTATATAACATGGGGCTGCACTTTACTGTCTGACCTACAGGAGACGCAGTAACTACAGCAGCCAGCCTATACCCGGGAGGCTGGATCAGGCGGTGCTATAATCAGATAGCCTCTCCTGGCATTACGATGTCATATACGCTAGGACCCCATATCCTTCCTGCCTGGTATACACAGCACCTGTATATCTGCCCCTCTGTAGTGGGGGGAGGGGGTCAGGGGTATATTCTGGGGGTAACTGAATATTGTCATATCTACCAGTTTATGTAAGGACATTTCTCTGTGTTACAGTTACAAGTGCTTTAAAAAATGTCCTAAAGTCATCAAGGACCAACTAATGGAGGTCATAGTGGAGCAGCCAGGTAAGAATGGCTTTATAATATCATATACACAGGTTAGGTCTGCCTCTTATACCTGAGGGTCCTATATACTGGGGGCGGTCCTTCTAGTATCATAGAAATCAGCAGAGTGCAGTGGTGACACTTCTTGTGTCTGCTGATGAACTTCAAGGAAAACATTGGGAATTTCCTTGCTTCCTCCTTGTTATATTATCGCATTCCTCATATTCTTATAGGGATAGATTGTGTTTCTGTTATGTCTACAACTTACTGATGGTTTCCTTTTACATTCCCTTTGGTCCTGCAGCTGTGAATGCATTGCTAAAAAGAATGAGAAAAGTGAAGCATGAAATCCATTCACGAGTTACCGAAGAATTATCATCGAGCATTATCAGGAAAATCGGCATCAAAAATCTGCATAAAAAGCTGAATAAGCATAACGATAAGAAGAAGAAAAAGAACAAACTGAGGAGCAAACTGATAAAGGCGTGTGTAAAACATCTATACCACCACAAGACATTTCCCAGAAGAAAGAAAGTGTGAAAACCATCTCACACGAGACCTATATCCTGTCCCTACCCTGCCCCCCACCCCCTTCCCACTCCCACCCCCAAAAATATTAAAAAGTAATAAAAAATTTCATCTTGCATGAATATAAGGTGTTATGTAGTCATTTTCTCTTCCGAATCCAAAATCACTCTTCTCGTTTTCCTGAAGGGTTTGTTCTTCCGTCAGCAGGGACAGGTTTGTCATTTCAGGGGCCCCATGCTAAGTTAGGTCTGGGGGCCCTAATCAAAGATATTTACAGTTGTTACACACCTTGTATTGTCCTCACCAGTCTGCTTATGTTCCTCTCACACAGTTTGATGCCCTTTTATTTGCCCCCACACAATATAATTCCCCATATTTCCCACACATAGTATAATGCCCTCTGATGTTTCCCTCACACACTACGTGGCCCCTTAATGTGTCCCACACAATGTGATGCCCCCCAAGTTCAAAACTATTGTTGGGCCTGCAGTGGCAAGGGGACCCGGGCCTTCAGACCTGAGCCTAACTTCCCAGTACACAGCCAGTAAAAATGATTACTGTATGTGTGTGCCCAGACAGGGCCCGGGATGGATTTCTGTCATCTATTACAACCTGGGCCTCATTCCCCGGTCTCCTACTTATCAGGAGTGATGATCACGGCTACTGGGCAGATCAGGATGTCCTCCTTTCATTGGGGGAACAGGGCTAGGTTGGTGTTATAGTTTTATTTTTTACCACCACAGGGACATAACTAGTGTGTGGGGGCACTAAAGTTAAATGGGAGCACTACCACAATACAGCAGGCATAAATATTGTTTGAGTGCTAAGGAGGTATAACTGCTGAGTGGTTGGATTGTTCTATGGAAAGTGTGGGTGGTCTTGACTAGTTGCTGGAGGAGATTACGGGGAAGTTGCTCCGGAGACGGAAACAAACCCATGAAGAATGGAGCAGATATTTTAGCGCAGCTGTGCACCAGTCTCAGGGTGAATGGTGTAGCAGGGAGATGGCGGCTCCAAGCCTCACTGTTGTATTCAGCTGTATCCCTGTCCTCAGAAGGGTAATGCAGTTGGAAGCGGTGCCGCTGTCAGGGGCCCCTGATTTAGGCATCACTGAGTATTTGCATCCAGATCATATATGGAGAAAAACATGGAGCTCAGATATGTCTGTATCCGGCAGATTCTTACAAGTATTTTTGGGTTCAGACAGATTAGAAAGAGCAGATCCCCATAAGGTTTCATTCACATATGTAGATTTTGTTGCAATTTCTTCTTTGGAGCCAAATCAATCAGTGGATCCAAAAAGAAGCAGTAGTATAATGGAAATGTCGATAACACTGGTCTACAAAATTAAAATAATTTTTTGCAACCTGAAGTAAAGAAGGTGAGTCTCTTCAGATACATGAATACAAGATCATTTTGATCCACCAGTTCATTCATCAGTCCCAGTATGAGGTGAAATCCGTGACATCTCTGTATTGGAGCATCTAAAAGATTGAAGTTTGGGTCACACCCCCAGCCCGAAAAATATTTGTTACCTGCTTAGTCCTCATTTGTTCATTTTTGGGGGATTTATAGTTTTTCTTACTGTCTATGCCTGGGATTTCTTTCCGTCCTTGTGTGTTGTTTGCAGCCTCTCCAAAAATCCACTCTCTCTAATTATAATAATAATCATGATAACATTCTGCACTTACCTTATGCATGAGTTCAAGGTTGCTGGTTTTATGTTTATGGTATAAAATACCACAAAATAAAAAATAACTGTAGACATATACCATATTTTTTGGACTATAATACATGGCAGTTCATCATAGTCCAAATGCTTATGGAATTCATAATGCCATTATGCAAGAGACACGGGGAGCAGTGAAGAAGGACTGTGCTGGCTCTACTCACCCTCCCTGCTCTACTACTGTGCCCTGCTCTACTTTGTGTCCTGACTACGTACAGCATCAGGACATACTGCACAAAAGTGCCCACTATTACCTGATGCTGTGTGACATGAGGTCACAGCGCAGCGCCGGCAGGAAGAGCAGGGAGTGGTAAGCGTGATCTGGAGCAAGTTCTGATCTGATGCCCATAGGAGTCTGATCTAAGGCTGATGGAGGCTGGGGGGATATGATGGGGATCTGATCTGAGACTGATGAAGGTTAGGGGGTCTGATCTGAGGCTGATGGAGCTTAGGGTTCTGAGGTCTGATGGAGCTTGGGGGGTCTGATCTGAGACCTGATAAAAAAAATAGTTTTTTTTTAGTTTTTTTTTCTTGTCTAATTCTTGGATGCACCTATAGTCCAGTGTTTCTTATAGTCCAAAATATGATGTATATACATATATATATATGTATATATATTACATATATATTATATATCTACAGTGCCTTGCGAAAGTATTCGGCCCCCTGGAACTTTTCAACCTTTTGCCACATTAAAGGCTTCAAACAAAAAGATATAACATTTTACATTTTTGGTGAAGAATCAACAACAAGTGGGTCACAATTGTGAAGTGGAAGGAAATTTATTGGATCATTTAAACTTTTTTTGTAATAATAAAACAGAAAAGTTGGGCGTGCAAAATTATTCGGCCCATTTACTTTCAGTTCAGAAAACTCCCTCCAGAAGTTGATTGAGGATCTCTGAATGATCCAATGTTGTCCTAAATGACTGATGAAGATAAATAGAATCCACCTGTGTGTAATCAAGTCTCCGTATAAATGCACCTGCTCTGTGATAGTCTCAGGGTTCTGCATCATGAAGACCAAGGAACACACCAGGCAGGTCCCTGATACTGTTGTGGAGAAGTTTAAACATCCCAAGGAGAACTGTGCAAGCGATCATATTGAAATGGAAGGAGTATCAGACCACTGCAAATCTACCAAGACCCGGCCGTCCCTCTAAACTTTCATCTCAAACAAGGAGAAGACTGATCAGAGATGCAGCCAAGAGGCCCATGATCACTCTGGATGAACTGCAGAGATCTACAGCTGAGGTGGGAGAGTCTGTCCATAGGACAACAATCAGTCCAACACTTCACAAATCTGCCCTTTATGGAAGAGTGGCAAGAAGAAAGCCATTTCTCAAAGATATCCATAAAAAGTCTTGTTTACAGTTTGCCACAAGCCTCCTGGGAGACACCAAACATGTGGAAGAAGGGGCTCTGGTCAGATGAAACCAAAATCCAACTTTTTGTAAACAATGTAAAACGATATGTTTGGCGTAAAAGCAACACAGCTCATCACCCTGAACACACCATCCCCATTGTCAGACATGGTGGGGGCAGCATCATGGTTTGGGCCTGCTTTTCATCAGCAGGGACAGGGAAGATGGTTAAAATTGATGGGAAGATGGATGAAGCCAAATACAGGACCATTCTGGATGAAAACCTGTTGGAGTCTGCAAAAGACCTGAGACTAGGACGGAGATTTATCTTCCAACAAGACAATGATCCCAAACAAAGCAAAATCTACAATGGAATGGTTCAAAAATAAATGTATCCAGGTCTTAGAATGGCCGAGTCACAGTCCAGACCTGAATCCAATTGAGAATATGTGGAAAGAGCTGAAAACTGCTGTTCACAAACGCTCTCCATCCAACCTCAAAGAGCTCCAGCTGTTTTGCAAGGAAGAATGGGCGAGAATTTCTTTCTCTAGATGTGTAAAACTGATAGAGACATACCCCAAGAGACCGCAGCTGTAATCGCAGCAAAAGGTGGCGCAACAAAGTATTAATGCAAGGGGGCCGAATAATTGTGCACGCCCCACTTTTCAGTTTTATTATTACAAAAAAAGTTTAAATGATCCAATAAATTTCGTTCCACTTCACAAATGTGACCCACTTGTTGATTCTTCACCAAAAATTAAAATGTTATATCTTTTTGTTTGAAGCCTGAAATGTGACAAAAGGTTGAAAAGTTCCAGGGGGGCGAATACTTTCTCAAGGCACTGTATATATATATATATATATATATATATATATATATTATATTTCAGCATTTGAATATATTTTCCTTACCATTGTCACAGCTTTACCGTACATTTGTGGCTTTTTTAGTCCAGAGTTCTTTATCTTTGGGGAGTTAGGACTGAGAGGTGGAGTCCCACAAGCTCTCGGTCAGAGACCCTTGTGATGTTGGGGTATAATTTGGTGTCCGCAGCGGTTCACTGCTACAGGCATATTGTTTTGGTTTATATTTGTACAATTCATTAAAGCTGTGGCCAGTTTTCAAATCCTACTCTGGCTGTATTCTCTTTTTTTCTTAGGGGTTATGCCATAGCTTTGGGTGTTTCTGCAGTAGCCAGGTTTGGAGTGGCTCTGGTATCTGTGGCTCAGAATCCCCATCTTCTGGTCACTCATGCAGTCTGGCAGAGTTTCTCCTACTAATCATTAGTACTATCTTTAGACAACAAAGGGCTCTGACTGCTTTCCTTATATACAGTTCCTAGCTGAGCTAGAACCTTCTAGTGGGAGTGGTGGAGTGGAGAAGCACAGCCCAAACAGAAACATCGTTACAATTCTTCAAGACAAGTATATGGAAGTGACTAAGCAGTATTTCTAGAAGTAAGCAATAGAGCTAAACCAGACAGTCAGTTTGTCTACTTTTTGCCTCCAAATCTTTGCATAGGTAGTAAGTCATAACGACTCTCAGTATTAGCTGGCATTAACCATTTCTGAAGTGCATCTATAGTGTAATATCAGTGCAAATGAACAGGATATAGTGCAATAAACATCAATGCAGTTCAACAATATGAATATGAACAGTATAAGTGCACACAAAAACATAAACCACAGTGCAAGTTAAAGGTGTTATCCAGGAATTAAGAAAATGGACATACTTACATTAGAGATGAGCGAAGCGATTCGTCGATTAATTGATTCTTATCGAATCTTGGGATTTTTCAGCTGCGAAGCGAATCCGAATATTAGGTGATTCGCTTCGCTTTTGTACGCATCGCTACGTAGTTTGTCCGCTAAATTATACGCTATTCTACGTATAATTTAGTTACGTTTATACGCTGTTGCGCAGACTCCTTCCTGGTAGTTACTCTACACACTGTTGCGTACGAATTCTATTCAGCGATGCAGACTCCTCCCTGGTAGTTCCGCCCACTTCTCCTGCGTGCGAGGAAGACGTGGCAAGTCAGCAGAGTAAGATGGCGGCGAGACAGCGAGGTCCTGACTGAGGAAGCATGTTGTGGGCAGACGACCCCTATGAGGAGAAGGAACCGGAGATCTCTCACAACTCAACAGGAAGTCGGATGAGGTGCCCGCTGAGGTGGTGACTCCACTGGCTGACACGGCGGAGGCGGCAGGAGTTCCCGCTCCGCCGTGCAAGGACTACTCCTTACGCCAGAATTTGATGGTCCCTGAGGCTGTCACCTGGAACGCCCAGACCCTCTGGGAATATAAAAAGCTGGTGGAGGAGTGGGTGGTGCAAGTTTTGGAGCACCCACGGTCCGGTGACCCTTAGCTGGAGCGCCGAAGGGGAACTGTTATTTGGTTCAACGTGGAGCGGGGAGTCGGTTTCATCGGCGATGAGGAGACGGCGGAGGAATTATATGTTAACCGCCGTTCGGTTAAGCAGCTGTATCTTCCGCCCATACGCCACAATCTCCACGCAGGGGATTACGTGGAGTATACCCCCATGAAGAGCCTCCAAGGCCCCTTTGCTACTGGGGTGAAAATCTTAAAGCGACCACCTACTCCTGCAGCGCCCCTGGAAGAGTGGAGTGAGGAGGCCCAGGCCACAGATGAGGCTTGTGACCTTGAGACCTTGAGATTTGAAGAGAAATCCCAAGGTCAGGATCAGCCGGAACCCCTGATTCCTGATTTGCCGCCACCGATCCTTCATGTGGGACAGATGACCACGAACACTTTCGTGTACCATCCAACTGTGGTACAGTACCACTACCAACTGCCATGCCCATGGCAGTTGCAGGCCGCACAGTCCGCCGCTCGTGGAAGACCGTTACCATTACCGTTACAGCCGGAGATTCTGTCACCTGGTATGCCGGCAGGAGGATCTGGCCACTACAGAGTGATGGGCAGGGCCCAAGTTACCACTGCCTTTGCCAGTGTGACAGCCCAGTCACCAAGAAGACCATCCTTGAGAGGTCAGCGGGGGTCTGCTGCCGCAGCCAGGGCCGCTTTCATGATGAGGCAGGAGCGCCCTCTCATGTCCTTTAGCTCCAGCAGCAGTGAGGAGGACCTGCTGGCCTTTAAGTAATTCCTGCAGTTTTTATGGGAGCCACAACATGGACTTATCCTGAAGGGTGGGCACTAGTTGGCCCTTGTTTTTAGTTTTGTTGCCCCACATTTGTCCTCACCCAGATGGCCATGGATTGTTGGGACTCCCCCCATCAAAAAAAAGTTTTTTTATCCAAGTTGCGCATACGTGCGCCTCATCCCTTTTTCCCCCTTTTCAGGTTATTTGGGGAGCCCCTCGAAAGAGGGTTTTTTAAAGGGAACCTTTGCTGCTATTTTTTTACCCATTTGGATTACAATTTTACCTATGTGGATTACAAATTGCGACTGAGTTTGGGACTCTGCTCCAGTTCTATGACAAGCGTCAGAAGAAAAGAGACTTAAACATGTCCGTGAGCATACTAGGTAGGTGATATTTAAAATGTTTATATTATACTTATAATAATTTATTTGCACTTTACCATATATGTGTCTCGAATATTCGCTCTGCCTTTGAGGAGTGCACGCCGCTGCCTCTCCTCGTACGTGCCTACGTATTACGTAATCGCTTAAACAATAGTACGCTGAGATTCGTAAGCTATTTGTACGCTTATGCGTACGTCTTCTAAGAAGTTGCGTACATTTTGTAAATGAACGTTCATTATTAGTGAGCGAATGTTCGCTAATAGCACATAATAACGTATATTTTGTACGCAAATACAACGAATCTATTCGTCGAATACACGAATTTTAGGAAAAGTTCGGCGAATGTTTGGCAAATAATTTTTTCAATGATTCGCTCATCTCTAACTTACATATTACTTCATTATAAATATATTCCCAAATACCTTACATTAGTTATAATGGCTTGTTTTGTCTAGGGAGCAATCATTGGAGAAACAAAATGGCCGCTGTCCTATTAGTACACACAAAACCTGTCCTAATCACACAGAAGGACAAGTTACTTCAGGACACTGAGGTAAAGAGCTGCCTTATCCTCCTCTCTGCTATGCTTGTCAGGGATTATGATCCTGAATACAGGTGATAAGATCTTTAGCTGAATCTCTGTACGAATTGAGTTCATGAGCAGATGTGGCTGAAGAGCAGCAGCACTTGTGTGCAGTCTCCATTACCACAGTCTGTCCTGTCTGTCCTCTCTGTACTTCATGTCTCCTCATGATTCAGCTAAATATCATATTAAACTTTAGTCAGGATTATAATCTCTGACAAGCAGAGCAGAGAGGAGGATGAGGCAGCTCTTTACCTCAGTCTTGTGAAGTAACTTGTCCTGCTGTATGATTAGGACAGGTTTTGTGGGCACTAATAGGACGGCGGCCATTTTATTTCTCCTAATGATTGCTCCCCAGACAAAATGAGCCATTATAACTAATGTAAGGTATTTGGGAATATATATTTATAATAAAGTAATATTTACGTATTTTCATTTTCTTAATTCCCGGAGAACCCCTTTAACCTTTCAACGTGCAATAAAGTAGGGACTTGATGGCTTTGCATAGCAATAAGTAAAAATGTCACAAATGTCCATAGTCTAAAGTAATCTTTCTCCAGGACACTACATTAACCCCTTGTCACTGTCAGTTGTACAGCACTACAATGTACAGCACTGTGCTTGGTACGCTGTGAAGAGACCGCAGTGCTCACTGTAGATCTGATGCGTGCAGCAGCCTCTTCAAACAGATGATCAACAGGGGTCTCAGGAGTTGAATCCCTGCTGATTTGATATTGATGACCTATCCTGGATAACCTCTTTAAAAAACATATAAAATTGGCATTTCTGTATTCCTATTGACCAGCAGAATAAAGTTTGTCATCTTTTCAGCATGGTGTACATCATAATAACAAAACCAAGAAAGCAATGGCAGAGTTGCTGCCTTTTCTTTAACCTGATTCCCTAAGGCTACATTCACACGACCGTATGTGTTTTGCGGTCCGCAAATTGCGGATCCGCAAAACAGGGATACCGGCTGTGTGAATGTAGCCGGCCCTATGATAGAACTGCCTATTCTTGTCCGCGATTGCGGACAAGAATAGGACATGCTCTATCTTTTTTGCGGGGCCGCGGATCGGACCTACGGATGCGGACAGCACATTGTGTGCCGTCCACATCTTTTGCGGCTCCATTGAAATGAATGGGTCCGCACCCGTTCCGCAAAATTGCGGAACGGATGAGGACCCAAAACTACGGTCGTGTGAATGTAGCCTAATAGTGAAATAAAAAGTCATATGTACCCCAAAACAGAATCAATGATAATGGCAACTCATCCCATAAAAAAATAAGCTCTCACACAACTCTGTCATTGACAAAGGTATGGTTGTCAGAAAATGGCTGTACTGGTTCCCCAGAGGCTGTTCAAAGTGCAACTTGGCACCCATAACCAATCAATCAAAATCTGCATTGCAAAAGCCAAATGGCGGTCTTTCCCTTCTGTCCCCAGTAGAACCCCCCTTACAATTTAAGATATGTGGTGTGTCTCAGATGGCAAAAGCTGGGCACAACATTCTAGGCACTGAAATGCCATATCTAGCATATTTCTGCAAAATACCTGTGGTGTCAAAATGCTCCCCCCCACCTTCATAAATGACTTGTGTGGTGTAGTTTCCAAAATGGGTTCACTTATAGGGGGTTTCCACTTTACTGGTACTTCAGGGTCTCTGCACATGTGATGTAGCACCCGAAAAACCTTTCCAGCAAATTCCATGCTCCAAAAGCCAAATGACGCTCCTTCCCTTCTGAGCTCTGCCTTGAGCCCATACAGCAGCTTACATCCTTATTTATAACATTTCTGTACCTATTACAACCCGCCTATGAATTCAAGAATTGTGGTGTGAGTCTCAGATGGCATATGATAGGCACAACTATATTCAACAATGAAATGCCAAGTTTGTAAAATCAGTTTTCAATCATTTGAGGGATCACTTATGGGTGACTTCTATAATGAAAGCCTCTCAAAGTCACTTCAAAACCTAACTGGTCCTCAAAAAAAATCAGCTTTGGAAATTCTTTTGAAAATTTGAAACATTCCAACCCTTCTAACGTCCGAAAAAATAAATGAAAGGTAAAAAAAAACGACCCAAATTTACCACTAACATGAAGTACAATGTGCCCCAAAAAACTATCTCAGAATCGCTTGGATAAGAAAAAACATTTGCAAATTGAGGCTGGGTTCTGACGGTGAAAACTGGCTTGAAAGGGTTAAAGAAATTGTCTGACCTACTTGCTGACAGCCCCAATGTTTGGAACTTGCGCCAAATCACAAAGAAAAACCTACTGTCCGCATCCAGCTATCATACCCAGTTGCTTCTGGTTTCTTTCGGGTCGTGTGTAGCTTGATCCCAGGACCACTGCAGCCAATCACTGGCCTATGGTCTCATGTTCATATGTGCCTGCATTGCTGAGGAAAAGGAAGTTTTAATATATGTAAATGAGCCTCTAGGAGCAATGGGGGCGTTGCCAGTGCAGGGAGAGCTGAGCCCATTGCTCCTAGAGGCTCATTTGCATTTAATAAAACATCATTTTTCTCAGCAGTGCAGGCACATATAAACATGGGACCAACAAAGATGCCTTCAGCTGCCAAGCGCACATTACGTTTTTTGGTTACCAACGAACCCGACGCGTTTTGCCCCCCCTCCTCTGAATTACACATGACTGATTGTTATGGCCTGATTAAGGTGACCATATGGCCGTGACTCATTGTTTCTTGCATTGTATAACAGCCCGGCTTGTGGTGGCATCCGTCCTCCATGTCTAATCACAGTTTTCTTCATAACACAATGGCCTCTACAGCTTGAAACTCCATGGTCATGGTGCTAATAAGGGAGAGGTATGGAAAGAGATTATCCAGGAGCCAAAGACACCAGAGATTTATTGAGTATCCGGGTTCAGGCAGTGCATAAAATCAGAACTATTACACGAAAATGCTATATTTTAATCTGCTCCTAACACCTATACACCACTAGGTGGCAGCATTAAGACCCTTTTTGAAATCTCTGCACAGAATGGGAAACCTTGGCTGCTGTGATATTAATGCACATCAGAAAATGGTCCAAAGGATACATTATGCACCCCTATTCAGCATTGGAGGGGCTGCAGGGATTGCTCACAAGACAAATGGCCATGGTCTGTCTGATAAAATGCAGCTGTGCCTGCACACTCGTGATTAGAAAACAACCGCCAGGCTCATCTCATTCTCGCTTGAATAATTGAAATCCTTATTCATTCCATATAGCTGGTGGCATATCTACCATAGAGACAGGACATGTCACTGCTATCGGCTCCCTGCATTACCAGCATACTGTGATACTGTCATGGCTATACTTGCAGTTGCCACTAGAGGGAGCTCACTGCATGCAGATTTATACAGATCCAATTGAGTTCAATCTTAGCTGCTGAAATGCTAAGTACCCATCATTTTAAAAAAAAATGCCAAAAGGTTTGACCAGCATCAGGACTCCAGATGCTGTGACCCTCACTGGTCCCTAAAACCAAGGGGCAGAAGAGCTCAGTTGAACGCCTCTCCTAGAAGCATATGGACCAATCTTTGCCCCTTCGTTTCCAATCACCTGCGATGAGTGAGTGGGGTAAGGATCCATAAGAACTCTGTGGACTTTCTGTAAGCCTATATATCACTCACTCCACTATGCGAAGAGAACCAAGTAGAACCGATCAGAAACACAACGGCACAGAGATCAGCTGGGCACTTCTGCCTCTTTGTTTTAACAACTAGTCTCAGCAGCTGGACCCTGCCTACCTTAAAGGGGTTCTCCCATGAATATTCAAAAAATAAAAATCAGACATCATACAGTACATGACTATCTCTTTCTAACAAAGCTAGAACCAGCCCTGTACCTCACATGGATCCAGAGATCTCCATATTCATTGCTCTGCTAGATTTATATCAAGCTCAAGGGGAGTGTCTTTTCTGCTGCAGATAAGGAGGCGTGTCCATGCTCTCCCTATCACAGCTCAGGAGGTGTGTCCATGCTCTCCCTATCACAGCTCAGGAGATGTGTCCATGCTGTCCCTATCACAGCTCAGGAGGCATGTCTCAGCTCTCCCTATCACAGCTCACGAGGCATGTCCATGCTCTTCCTATAACTGCTCAGGAGGCAGTTGAAGGATGAAACTGAGCATGTGCGGCCATCTCAGTGAGCAGGTCAAAATAATAAGAAAAAAAACAGCAGATACATTTTACTGAATAATTCACTGGCTATAAAAAATTTTTTAATAACATGCAATTACAAAAGTGTTCAGATCCACGTGCTGGTTTGAAAATGGTAGAATATTTTTTATAGGACAAGCCCTTTAACTTCTGAGATGTCACTGTCAGGCTACTTTCACACTAGCATTAGGAGACTTCCAGTCCTCCAGATCTGGCATAGCCAGAAAGTGTTGCCTGCCCGCCAGTCCCATTTACTATAATGGAAACTGCAGAGATCTAACCGCTCCCCGGCATATATGCTGGGATTTGGCTTACAGCAACTTTCGTCCAGCCAAATCACGGTATATCAATATATGCCAGGGAGCAGTTCCCAAATTAGTCAATGGGGGTCAGCAGGCATTGCGGTAACATCCAGCTATGCCAAATTTAGAGAACGGTAAGGCTGGTGTCTCTAACGCTGGTGTGAAACTAGCCTTATATGCCAAATTTAAAAAGAAAAAGTTTAATTTACATCCTAATGTTTTGCAGGTAGCTCCCCCAAGTGGTGGCTCCATGCAGCTGAAATTGTATAATTTATCCTGGCAGAAGTAGATAAGCATTAGATTTGGGGTGCTCCTGGTTAGGAGAAGCAGGGGGAACATTCTAAGTTTTTACCAGTATTGAAAAATTCAATTCAGCTGCTTCGCCAAATTTTACATTTTTTTGTTAGTGGTTGCAGTGACAGGGACAATGACATACTTACCTCCTCTGTTTGATTGCAAAGAGCCGGACCCCACCATCTTGAATGAAGATCTAGTGCAAAATGTCACGCGGCCTGTGATGCCGTCAGCATGTCGGCCGGTGTGGTGATGTCATACGAGATCTTCAATCAAGATGGCGGCGCCCGGCTCTTCGAGGTCAAACAGAAGAGGTAAGGATAATTTATTGTATTTTTTTGCCGCCATTCAGGGAAAATCAATTCCACGAAGCATCAGGAAATTCGGCGAATTAAATTTTCCCTGAAATTCGTGGACTTCCATTCTCTGAACACAAGTGTGCACCCCTGGAAGGACATAGATAGATAGATAGATAGATAGATAGATAGATAGATAGATAAATATGAGATAGATAGATAGATAGATAGATAGATAGCTAATAGATATGAGATAGATAGATAGATAATAGGAGATAGAGAGATAGATAGATGATAGATAGATAGATAGATATATAGATAGATAGATAGATAGATAGATAGATAGATAGATAGATAGATAATAGGAGATATATAGATAGATAGATAGATAGATAGATAGATAGATAGATAGATAGATTTTAGAAGTCAACTTAACCCCAGGATGCCCGTTTCTATAGTTCAAATGCATGAAAGTTAGGTGAACAAAAACCACATACATTAGTATAAATAATAAAATATTGTAATATAATACTGTGATATAATATAATAATATAATACTGTGATATAATATAATAATATAATACTGTGATTATTTCTTTTGGACTGTTTCATCATAGCAGCGTTCATTATACAAGTGAATATATCTCATTACCAGTTCATAATAATTTCATTTTCCAGCTGACTCCCAGGAAGAGATAAGCCGCCCCTGTGGTGACAGGTGGGCAAAAAAGAGCCCCACATGTCAGATGGATGGATGTTTGTTCCAGGGCTGCGTCCCCCTCCGCTGCTATATATACCATCTAATATCTAGAGCGCTTCTTCATCATGTGTGTGATTACATTGTACCGGATTCCTGACTTTAGATATTACCTCCCGGGAGACATCCAGTGACCTTCCCTCCAGTCACAGTCACAGGTCTCCCCAGTAATCCCATTACACTGCAATTGGGCACATTTTTTATAAATATTAGGTCGGTATAATTGACAGGTGGGAAATTATTTATATTTTGGGGCAACCAACTGAGGATGGTGGAGGTGTGACAATATAGATATTATCTACTGACGACGAAAAGATAAGCTAGATATGAGATAGATAGATAAATAGATAGATTAATAGATAGATAATAGATAGATAGATAGATTAGATAGATGATAGATAGATAGATAGATAGATAGTTAAATAGATAGATAGATAGATAGATAGATAGATAGATAGATAATAGATATGAGATAAATGATAGATAGATAGATAGATAGATAGATAGATACTTAGATAATAGACATGAGATAAATAATAGATAGATAGATAGATAGATAGATAGATATGAGATAGATAGAAAGATAGATAGATAGTAATTGAAAAAAAGGCAGCACTCCAGTAGTGAAGGATCTGCACCCCCACTACTGTGTGCTGCTTTTTACTTTTTGCTGTGATAGATAGATATGAGATAGAAGATAGACATGAGGTAGATGGATAGATAAAAATGAGATAGATAGATAGATAGATAGATAGATAGATAGATAGATATATGAGATAGATAGATACTGGTAATAGATATGAGATAGGTTAGATGGATAAATAGACAGATAATAGATAGATATAAAAATAGATAGATAGATGATAGATATGAGATAGATAGACAGATAGATAATAGACATGAGATAAATAATAGATAGATAGATAGAAGATAGATAGATGTTAGGTTATGTTTACATTGCTATTTTTTATTTCCATTTTGATGCTCATTATAGAAGCAGAACATTAATACTACAGATGTGGCGTGTGGAAATGAGGCGTGCCTGATGTCTCCCGTCAGCTATAATGGGATCATTTATTCTACTGATTTATTTGGCAGAGGGGCTGGCGCGTCCCCTCAGGCACCAGGAGATTGCTACCTCTGCACCCCAGTTATCTATCATGGTACAATGACACAATAAATTACCCTTCATTATACCAGTTGGAGAATTACAGAAAACGTCTTCCGTGTACGGTCCCTGGAGTCCCTTGTACAAGGACCCCTGCTGGACAGTGCAAATAATCTCTTGTATGTATAGACTGTGACCTAATGTACTGACTGCGGGGGCAATACCGTATGTCATTTCATTCGTGTCATACCAATTGTACCCCCCTCCCCCATGTACGCGTCTGGGGAAATCAGAGCATTGTAAACCTTTCATGTTCCACACACCCAATGACAAAAACCAGTTTACATCAGCCAATAATCTTTCCTATAGAGGCTCCCATAGGAAAAAGGTTCATTTAAAGGGTCGTTAACAAGCCTGAATCCCTTTAAGGCAATCTAATACTTAGGTGTTTCCTAATCCAGATGTCCGATCTAGACTGATATGTCAATCAAGGGTCACATCAGAAATCAATTTCTACTGCAAATTATGAATGGGAATGGGATTCCCCTGAGCCGGGAAAGCATAATGAAAGTCATTAGTCATTGACTGCCGAAATAGCGAAGGGTGAAATTTTAGGTTGTGTTTTTAACCCCTTAAAATCTGGGCCTATTTTCATTTTTGCAGTTGTTATTTTTCGTCCCCATGTTCCAATAGTCATAACGTTTTTATTTTTCCATTCACATAGCCATATCAAGTCTTATTTTTTTTGCTGGATAAGATGCGTTTTTTAATGCCACCATATAAATTACCATGTCTTGTACTGGAAAATGGGAAAAAAATTCTTTGTGGGGTAAAATTGAAAAAAACAAAAAAAACAAAAGACAATTCCGCCAAGGTTTTAGGGATTTTGACATCACGGCGTTCACTGTGCGCTAAAAATGACAAGACATCCCTTTTCTGCACTTCAATACAATTATGGAGATACCAAACTTGTATAGTTTTTGTTTTGTTTAATTACTTTTAAAATAAAATAAAAACCTTTGAAAAAAATCAAAGTTTTCTTTACATCGTCATTTTTTGTGACAGCCATATCTTTTTGCATATTTTGGTCTACAGACCTGTATGAGGGCTTGTTTTTTGAAAAACGAACTGTAGTTTTATTGTTACCATTTTTGTGGTATTTACAACTTTTTGATCACTGTTATTCGATTTTTGGGGGGGACAAGATGTCTAAAAAATGGCGAATCTTGTGGTTTTCATTTTTTTTCCCTGTTATGACGTTCACCGCATATTAAAGGGGTTGTCCGGGTTCAGAGAAGAACCCGGACATACCTGCAATTTCACCCAGGCAGCCCGCCTGAAGAGGACATCGGAGCATCTCATGCTCCGATGCCCCCCCTTGCCCTGCGCTAGATCGCGCAGGGCAAGGTCTCTTTTGTTTATAAATACTCGCTGCCGGGCGGGTACTTCCGCCGGCAGTGAGTTCGGTGACGTCACCGGCCTTAATGGGCCGGCTTTAGCGCTGCCCTAGCCGTTTTACTGGCTAGGGCAGCGCTAAAGCCCGTCCATCAGCGCCGATGACGTCACCGGCTCACTGCCGGGCGGAAGCCTCTGCCCGGCAGGGACCGGTACGTCACCGGAACCTGGCTAAATTCCTTTGCCCTGCGCTAATTAGCGCAGGGCAAAGGAGGGCATCAGAGCATAGGTTGCTCCGATGCCCTCTTCAGGCGGGCTGCCTGGGTGAAATTGCAGGTATGTCCGGGTTCAGAGACATTTTTGGATGTGGCGATACCTAATATGTTTATTTTTTATTGTTTATATATATTTTTATATGTAAAATTGGGGTGATTTAAACTTTTAATATTTTGGTGGGGTATTTTTAGGAGGCTAGAACCTGGGATCTTTTGTCCTATTCACATTAATAGATATCTATTAGGGTGAATAGGATTCTGACACTCTTCCTGCTGAGCTGTGCCTCATGCATAGTTCAGCAGGCAGATTACCATGGCAGGCCTGGAAGGCTTCAGAAGCCTCCAGGCTGCCATGGTAACCTATCAGAGCATTGGAGGCTCCAATAGGAAGCCAGAGGGAGCCACATCCCTCTGCCTTGAGGCCCTTTTAGACGGGCCGATTATTCTCCCTGCCCGAGCGCCGATCAGCGATATCGGCGCTCGGGCAGGGAGCCTTTACACGGCCCGACGAATCGAGCGCCGGGCCGCACGAGTGATCGCTGTATCGCTCGTGCGGCCGGGAAGCTCCATACTGTCAGGCGCACATCGCCTGTTTACACAGGGCGATGTGCGCCCGACAGATTGGATCTTTTGGTTTCTACAAAAGATCCAATCAGCCGACGAACGAGCGTTTTGCTCGTTCGTCGGCTGATTAGGGCCACTTTTACACGGGCCGATTATCGGCACTAGCGTTCCTAGGAACGATTTTTCGGCCGATAATCGGCCCGTGTAAAAGGACCTTTACCTCACAGATGCCGTAATCAGTGTTGAACGTGGCATCTGAGGGGTTGAATGACAAGGTTAAAGGTTAAAGAAGTATTCCGGAAACTTCTTGATAGGTGATTGGTGGTGTGACCCCTACCAGTCTGCAAATTATCAGCTTTCAAGTCGATAGGTGCTAAATATGCTGCTGAATACAATATACCTTTAAGGAGTTAAAGGGATTCTCCAGGCTGCAGTAATGATACCGTATCCTTAGGATAAGTCATCAGTATCAGATTGGTGGAGGTCAGACACCCAACACCCCTACCGATCGGGCTGCCTCAGGCACCAGAAACTGACAGCTGCAGTACCCGACATGGCCACTACGCAGTGTACAGCGCTGTCTGCTTCCCAGTCTGTACAATGTATGGAGTGCTTATGGTGATCAGTAGTGGTGCCAGGTGTCGGACCCCCACCAATCTGATATAGGTGACCTATCCTGAGGATGGGCCATCAATATCTGTAGCCCGGAGAACCCCTTTAAGATTACAGACTGCCAGAAGCAGCTTGAACACAACCAACCTGCAAACATGGAAAACTTCAGAGGACCTCGTGATAAAATGAGTCTAACTTTTTATGGTAATCTGATTTCATTGCAGTGAATAGTCTGTTCCTCGTAAACGCACATCGCTGACGGATGAAAGATGGCATTCTGTAGAAAGAGAAGACAACCCCTGACTACTAGGCCTGGTTTATTCGCTCCTTCTCCAATCAATCCTGGGGCGAGAGAATACCCCCATAGCACCCATATTGCACCCATGCTTTGTTTTGTAATGTCTGACAGTCTGGTTGCTAGAGATGCGCTGACAACCACTGTCTTGTCCATGGAATTGTTACCAGGAGCTTGTGCAGTGCCCTGGAGTGAGGGGACTATGGACATTTGTGGACATTTTCCCCTATTGCTACTAAGCAAAGCCATCATCTCCCTACTTTATAGCAGTTTGAGCACTTACACTATTTCATATATATCTGTAATACATACCTCCCAACTTTTGAAAAACACAAAGAGGGACAATATGTGCAGAGCGCGTAGCGCACCGTGGCAATTTTTTCCATACTAGGCCACACCTCCAACTCAGCTCAAAACATAACTATATACACCCGGTCCCCGAAATGCCCCCACATAGTAATTATTCCCCCTTTGTGCCAGCACACAGTAGTTATGCCCATACTGTGCCCCCTTTACAGTAGTTATGCCCACATTGTGCCCCCTTCACAGGTGCTACACCTAGATATGTGACCCCCTCACAGTAGTTATGGGCGAATATGTGCCCTTTTCACAGTAGTATAGCCAGATATGTGCCCCTTTCACAGTAGTTATGCCCAGATATGTGCCCCTTTCAAAGTACCAGAATATTTTCTATTACTATGGCATTTTTGTACTTTATTTGGTTTGCAGAGTGCTGTTGCATTGTATTTTTTTCCTTCTTTTTTTTGCCATGGCAGCGTGCACCTGCACACTGGGATGTGCTGACTGACCCCTCCCCTTTTTTTCCCGTTTCAAAGTAGTTATGGCCAGATATGTTCCCCTCATAGTAGTTATGCCCAGATATGTTCCCCCTCACAGTAGTTATGCCCAGATATGTTTCCCCTCACAGTAGTTGTGCCCAGATATGTGCCCCTTTCAAAGTTGCAATGGCTAGATATGTGCCCCTCACAGTAGTTATGCCCAGATATGTGCTCCCTCACAGTAGTTATGCCCAGATATGTGCTCCCTCACAGTAGTTATGCCCAGATATGTGGCCCCTCACAGTAGTTTATGCCCAGATATGTGCTCCCTCACAGTAGTTATGCCCAGATATGTGCTCCCTCACAGTAGTTATGCCCAGATATGTGCTCCCTCACAGTAGTTATGCCCAGATATGTGCCCCTCACAGTAGTTATGCCCAGATATGTGCTCCCTCACAGTAGTTATGCTCAGATATGTGCCCCTCACAGTAGTTATGCCCAGATATGTGCTCCCTCACAGTAGTTATGCTCAGATATGTGCTCCCTCACAGTAGTTATGCTCAGATATGTGCTCCCTCACAGTAGTTATACCCAGATATGTGCCTCCTCATGGTAGTGTAAGGTGGTGAAAACAGCCTCCATTCTGTGAATGCACCTGTTCCTGTAATTATAGTTCTTATTAGACTGACATTTCATTTTTGGCCACAAGATGTCACTGTTTACCACAGGAAAGACTATAGCTCCCTGGAGCAATGACCAAGAGAGCCTGTTCGGCGGAGGTGGAGCTTCAGACTGGAGAAGTGTGTGGCAGCCATCTTGAGAGTGTGCTGCAAAGAGGCAGAGGAGAAAGAGCTACTGTCTGTGTTTCCTAGTGTGATCCACAAGTGAGACTATTCCCTAAGGGAGCAAGACTCTGCAAGGAGATCTGGAACACTGTTGCAATATTACACACTAGAAGAACTACCATCAGGAGCCCTGCTGAGAGGACAAGTGGAAACGTCAGTGAGACTGCGTGGTTGCCGGATGAGATCCTCTACCAGATACTTCTGAAAGTTAAGGTACTCAACAAACCCGGGTCAGTGAAAGAACTGAGGCCCACTGTGCAGACACAGTGGGTAACCGTGCACGCACCGCATTATGTTATTGGCTCCAATTCAGTAGCTACTGGGTAAAAGCCTGAAGATTAGACAGGTGGTTTGCAGGCTACAAGCTACCTTGCTACAGAAGTGGGTTTTACTGTGGCAAACAACTGGTTATACTCTTTCTGAGGTTTAGTGTTGATTGGTTAAGTTTGTAAGCGTTTGTGTTATACCGCCTGCGCTCCTGAACCACAATTACAGACTTGTTCGTGTAGATTAGGTATTAAAAGGTATAGCTGCTGGGTTACTATAACCTGCAGATAGGCAAAACTGTGGAGAAGCCTGGGCGCACACTGATAGAGCACCGTGCTGTGTAACACAAGTGCCTCAGCCTCCAGCTGAGTGTATGTATATATGCTTGGGGTATTTCCTTCCTACAAACGTTAAATACTTAGTAAAATCTTGTTTTTGTCAATATGAATTGGAGTCTCCTTCCTTGTCTGTGACTTCGCTGTATCCTGGGGAGCCCACCCCGGTACACGGCTTACAGTAGTTATACCAGATATGTGCCCCTTTCACAGTAGTTATTCAAGATACGTGATCCCGTCATAGTAGTTATGGCCAGATATGTACCCCCTTCAGAGGACTTAAAAAAAAAAAAGAGACAGCTGGACATACCATAGCCATTCCGTGACCTTACGACTGAAGTCCAGGACTGTCTCACCAGATTCGGGACAGTTGGGAGGCATGGTGATATATCCTGTTCATTTGCAGTATGTTTGCACTGCACTGTGGAAAGGGTTAATGCCCAGCCAGCTAAGGCTACTTTCACACTAGTGTTTTTGCTGGATCCGGCAGGGTTCAGCAAAAACACTTCCGTTCAGTGTCGGACTGGCCCACCAGAGGACCGGAGGATCCTCCGGTAGGCCCCAAGCCAGGAACCTATAGTGCCGTTGCCATTGCCCCGACGCTAGCTGCCGACAATCTAAAGCCCCCTTAATGGCCCGGCTCCTGTACAGATCAGCCCACCCAGCCACTTAAAAAAAGCATACTTACCTGTCCTGCCGCGCTGCCGCTGTCCTTGGCTCCCACGCTCCACTGTCTTCCCTTCCGGCGCGCACTATGACCTGACGCAGCGTCAGGTCATAGTGCGCGCCGGCAGGGAAGACAGTGGAGCGCGGAACCTGATGGCAGCGGCAGCGCGGCAGGACAGGTAAGTATGCTTTTTTAAGTGGCTGGGTGGGCTGATCTGGGGGGGGGGGAGAGACCCTGATCTGAGGTCTGATGGGGCACAAGACGCTGACCTGAGGTCTGATGGGGGCACAAGACACTGACCTGAGTCTGATGGGGGCACAAGACACCGACCTGAGGTCTGATGGGGCACAAGACGCCGACCTGAGGTCTGATGGGGGCACAAGACGCCAACCTGAGGTCTGATGGGGGCACAAGACGCCGACCTGAGGTCTGGTGGGGGCACGAGACACCGACCTGAGGTCTGATGGGGGCACGAGACGCCAACCTGAGGTTTGATGGGGGCACGAGACGCCGACCTGAGGTCTGATGGGGGCACGAGACGCCGACCTGAGGTCTGATGGGGGCACGAGACGCCTATCCCTGTACTGTGACATCACTGTGTTTATTATCCCTGTACGGTGACATCACTGTGTTTATTATCCCTGTACTGTGACATCACTGTGTTTATTATCTCTGTACAGTGACATCACTGTTTTTATTTTCCCTGTACAGTGACATCGCTGTGTGTATTATCCCAGTGCAGGAAGAGGTAAGTGGTCTGTGTTTGTGTGTTTGTTTTCTATTTTTCAGGGTCGTGAATGCAGAGGACTACGTCGGATTCGGTGGACTACGTCGGACCAGCTTTTTTTTTTTTTTTTTTTTTAATAAAATGGTCAAACAGGGGTCTGGGGGAGTGTTTATTTCAATAAAATGTTTTATACTTGTGTGTGTGTATTTTTTTTTACAATACTACAGTTTTAGTAATTACGGCTATCTACAGACAGCCCTGATTACTAATACTGGGCTTAGTGCTTGCCGGTATGGCAGGCCAGCACTAACCCCAACATCTATTACCTTGGCACCCACCGCCACCAGGGGTGCCGGGAAGAGCCGGGTACCCGCAGGACCGGACCTTCTAAATTGAGGGTCTGGCTCTGGGGCGGCTGCAGGCTGGTACCATTAGGCTGGGAAGGGCCAATAACCGTGTCCCTTCCCACCCTGGTAGTGCCAGGCTGCCGCTGCTGGTTGTATCTGGCTGGCGAAGGAAAAAAGGGGGGGACCCCACGCCATTCTTTTAAAAATTTATTTAATTATTTTATTAAAAAATGGTGTGGGGTCCCCCCCTTTTTCCTTCGCCAGCCAGATACAACCAGCAGCGGCAGCCTGGCACTACCAGGGTGGGAAGGGACACGGTTATTGGCCCTTCCCAGCCTAATGGTACCAGCCTGCAAGCGCCCCAGAGCCAGACCCTCAATTTAGAAGGTCCGGTCCTGCGGGTACCCGGCTCTTCCGGCACCCCTGGTGGCGGTGGGTGCCGAGGTAATAGATGTTGGGGTTAGTGCTGGCCTGCCATACCGGCAAGCACTAAGCCCAGTATTAGTAATCAGGGCTGTCTGTAGATAGCGCTAATTACTAAAACTGTAGTATTGTAAAAAAAAATACACACACACAAGTATAAAACATTTTATTGAAATAAACACTCCCCCAGACCCCTGTTTGACCATTTTATTAAAAAAAAAAAAAAAAAAAAGCTGGTCCGACGTAGTCCACCGAATCCGACGTAGTCCTCTGTATTCACGACCCTGAAAAATAGAAAACAAACACACAAACACAGACCACTTACCTCCTCCCGCACTGGGATAATACACACAGCGATGTCACTGTACAGACATAATAAACACAGCGATGTCACTAGATAACAGGATGTCATTAGGGATAAAACACAGTGATGTCACCGTACAGGGATAATAAACACAGTGATGTCACCGTACAGGGATAATAAACACAGTGATGTCACTGTACAGGGATAATAAACACAGTGATGTCACCGTACAGGGATAATAAAAACAGTGATGTCACCGTACAGAGATAATAAACACAGTGATGTCACAGTACTGGGATAATAAACACAGTGATGTCACAGTACTGGGATAATACACACAGTGATGTCACTGTACAGGGATAATAAACACAGTGATGTCACAGTACAGAGATAATAAACACAGTGATGTCACAGTACAGGGATAATAAACACAGTGATGTCACTGTACAGGATAATAAACACAGTGATGTCACAGTACAGGATAATAAACACAGTGATGTCACCGTACAGGGATAATAAACACAGTGATGTCACAGTACAGGGATAATAAACACAGTGATGTCACAGTACTGGGATAATACACACCGTGATGTCACTGTACAGGGATAATAAACACAGTGATGTCACAGTACAGAGATAATAAACACAGTGATGTCACTGTACAGGGATAATAAACACAGTGATGTCACTGTACAGGGATAATAAACACAGATATTTCTTTATGGTGGTCCCCAAGAATTATTTCCTCTGGTGGGCCCTAGGTACTCCAGTCCGACCCTGCTTCCGTTACTGATAATACAACCATCTGCATCCGTTATGAACGGATCCGGTTGTATTATCTTTTAGGGTTGTCACGATACCAGAATTTTGAGTTCGATACCGATACGTACAAAAGTATCACGATACTCGATACTGATACCTCGCCAAAATAAAGAAGAACCTATTAATGCCACCCTGGCCCTTATCTGTGCACCCCTCACCCCCCCCCAGACCTTGCTTTTGACCCTGCTCTGTGCACCACCCTGGCCCTTTCAATGCAGCCCCTGGCTCTTATCTGCGCCCCTTTGGCTGTGCCTACCTGGCCCCTGTCTGCACCCCTGGGATCTGGCCCTTATCTTTGTACGCCTCTTCCTGGTCTGCGCCCCTGGGCCCTTATCTGTGCCCCACTCCCTCTTTGTCTGTGCCTCTCTGGTTCTTGTCTCTGCTGCCCCCTGTGTGCGCCACCCTGGCCCTTATCTGTGCACCCCTCACCCCCCCTTCCCCCCCAGGACCTTGCTTGTGACCCTGCCCCTTACCCTTATCTGTGCGCCACTGGCCCTTTTCAGTGTAGCCCCTAGCCTTATCTTGGTCCCCCAGGCCTTGTTTGCACAGGTGTACTGTGACATCACTGTGCTTATTATCCCTGGACTGTGACATCACTGTGTTTGTTATACCCGTACTGTGACATCACTGTGTTTATTATCTCTGTACTGTGACATCACTGTGTTTATTATCTCTGTACTGTGACATCACTGTGCTTATGATCTCTGTACTGTGACATCACTGTGTTTGTTATACCTGTACTGTGACATCACTGTTTATTATCCCTGTACTGTGACATCACTGTGTATTATCCCTGTACAGTGACATCGCTGTGTGTATTATCCCAGTGCAGGAAGAGGTAAGTGGTCTGTTTTTGTGTGTTTGTTTTCTATTTTTCAGGGTCGTGAATGCAGAGGACTACATCGGATTCGGTGGACTACGTCGGACCAGCTTTTTTTTTTTTTTTTAAATAAAATGGTCAAACAGGGGTCTGGGGGAGTGTTTATTTCAATAAAATGTTTTATACTGGTGTGTGTGTATTTTTTTTTTACAATACTACAGTTTTAGTAATTATGGCTATCTACAGATGGCCCTGATTACTAATACTGGGCTTAGTGCTTGCCGGTATGGCAGGCCAGCACTAACCCCAACATCTATTACCTCGGCACCCACCGCCACCAGGGTGCCGGGAAGAGCCGGGTACCCGCAGGACCGGACCTTCTAAATTGAGGGTCTGGCTCTGGGGCGGCTGCAGGCTGGTACCATTAGGCTGGGAAGGGCCAATAACCGTGTCCCTTCCCACCCTGGTAGTGCCAGGCTGCAGCTGCTGGTTGTATCTGGCTGGTGAAGGAAAAAAGGGGGGGACCCCACGCCATTTTTTTCAAAAATTTCATTATTTTACCCAGCTCTTCCCGGCACCCCTGGTGGCGGTGGGTGCCGAGGTAATAGATGTTGGGGTTAGTGCTGGCCTGCCATACCGGCAAGCACTAAGCCCAGTATTAGTAATCAGGGCCGTCTGTAGATAGCCGTAATTACTAAAACTGTAGTATTGTAAAAAAAAAAAAAAAATATACACACACAAGTATAAAACATTTTATTGAAATAAACACTCCCCCAGACCCCTGTTTGACCATTTTATTTAAAAAAAAAAAAAAAAGCTGGTCCGACGTAGTCCACCGAATCCGACGTAGTCCTCTGCATTCACGACCCTGAAAAATAGAAAACAAACACACAAACACAGACCACTTACCTCTTCCTGCACTGGGATAATACACACAGCGATGTCACTGTACAGGGATAATAAACACAGTGATGTCACCGTACAGGGATAATAAACATAGCGATGTCACCGTACAGGGATAATAAACACAGCGATGTCACTGTACAGGGATAATAAACACAGCGATGTCACCGTACAGGGATAATAAACACAGCGATGTCACAGTACAGAGATAATAAACACAGTGATGTCACAGTACAGGGATAATAAATCTCAGATCAACACATTGTGCCCCCATCAGACCTCAGATCAGCGTCTTGTGCCCCTATCAGACCTCAGATCAACACAATGTGCCCCCATCAAAGCTCAGGTCAGCGTCTTGTGCCCCATCAGAGCTCAGGTCAGCGTCTTGTGCCCCCATCAGACCAGCGTCTTGTGCCCCCATCAGACCTCAGATTAACACAATGTGCCCCCATCAGACCTCAGGTCAGCGTCTTGTGGCCCCCCTTCAGACCTCAGATCAACACAATGTGCCCCCATCAGACCTCAGGTCAGCGTCTTGTGGCCCCCCTCAGACCAACACAATGTGCCCCCATGTGCCCCCATCAGACCTCAGGTCAGCGAGTTGTGCCCCCCTCAGACCTCAGGTCAGCCTCTTGTGCCCCCATCAGACCTCAGGTCAGCGTCTTGTGCCCCCCTCAGGTCAGTGTCTTGTGCCCCCCTCAGACCTCAGATCAGCCCACCCAGCCACTTTAAAAAAATCATACTTACCTGTTCTGGCCGCCGCTGTCCTCAGGTTCCCCGCTCCACTGTCTTCCCTGCCGGCGCTCACTATGACCTGACGCTGCGTCAGGTCATAGCGTCAGGTCATAGTGCGCGCCAGGGAAGACGGTGGAGCGCGGAACCAGTGAGGATAGCGACGGCCAGAACAGGTAAGTATAATTTTTTTTTTAAGTGGCTGGGACCTGGGTGGGCTGATCTGAGGGGGGCACGGGGGCCCTGGCAGCGCGGCAGGCAGATATTAGAACATGGGGCAACGCATTAAAGTGATGCGCTCGCCATGTTATAAGTATCGGACTGCAAGAAAACTCGTTATCGAGCTTCGGTACCGCACTAGGTACCGAAACCGTACCGAGTTTTCGATATATCGTGCAACCCTACTATCTTTAACATAGCCAAGACGGATCCGTCATGAACTCCATTGAAAGTCAATGGGGGACGGATCCGTTTTCTATTGTGTCAGAGAAAACGGATCCATTTTGCTCGGCATCCCATGACGGAAAGAAAACCGCAGCATGCTGCTCTCCAGTATGGGAACGGAATGCATTCTGGTGACTCTGTTCTGTTCAGAGTGGGGACAAAACTGAACCATTTTTTTCCGGTATTGAGACCCTATGACGGATCTCAGTACCGGAACATATTAACACTAGTGTGAAAGTAGCCTAATACTGAGAGACTTTGGGACTTTCTATCTTTGCAAAGTTTAAGAGGGAAAAACCAGACACACTGAACTTTTGACTGTCTAGTTTAGCCATGTTGTGTATGTTTGAAGACTTGTTTATGTCTGGAAAAACTGCTTATTTATTTCCTTAGACTTGCACTGAAGATCTGTGCAAAGTCTATGATGAAAGTACAGAAAGTACAACAATGTTTCTGTTTAGGCTGTGTTTCTCCACTCTACCCTTCCCATTATTAGTAGGTTCAGGGTCCCTAGATGGGGATACTATGCCAGAGATCCTGGGTCATCAGCCTTTGGTCAGGGATCCAGCGTTCTGAATGAGAAAGGAAAGCTAGCTCAGGCTGTCCCTTAGCATGAAACCTTCTTCTGTCTGGGAGGAGACTGAAGAAGCCAGCTCAGTGCCTTGCCTGTATTGTTTTGCACGGTAAAGCAGCACACTGGTTTACTGCAAAGTCTGACTCTCTGGATTTATTTACCATTGGGGCACACCATGCTGTACCATCCCCTCCAGTGAGCAGAAACACATGGTGACTCCTAGATGGTGTCTGGAAGAACCAGCATAATGTTAGGACCACCCCTAACCCAGGCACTGCACATGCTCATAGGGCCCCATAGTGAAAGTCAAAATTGGGCGTGTTCCATCAAAAGTACTACACCTATAAAGTCGAAAAATCTGTGCAGGGTAACATAGCTGTATAGAAGATCTCTGTCCTGGAGACTTGATAAATTACATAATTGTATTTCTTCTAGGCACCACTAGGAGGAGCTAACTGAGTATGAATTTATCTAGTAACCATTTTTGTAAAAATCAACAGGGCACATTTATTAGTATTTTGCTACTTTTTATTAATAGTTTGCTACATTTTTCCAATACTTTGGAAATATGGCCTAAAGTTATGGCATACAGTATATATCCACAGCAAAATTTACAACTGTTGAGCTTATATAAAAGGGGTAGGGGCCTGCCATCTGGCCATTGGTTTTACTAATTTATGCCAGAAACAGGTACAAATGATGACCTGAAGTGTTTGGGCCTCAATGCAAAATTTTTAGAGGGACCTCCATAAATGTTGAGAATATGGGGTCATGGTGCCTTCAACTTTACAGGACCACCCTGTAATGCAGAATATAAAAGTAAATTTTCCATTAAAAGTGCCCTGTCTGACCCAGTAAGAAGTACAGCGACGTCTTAAAAAGATTAAAATAGACAAATCAGAGAATTAAGTAATGTCATCACCAGACCCTTATTTCTGATATTTAAGGACTCTATACTGACAGGGAGTGTTCCACAGGATTGGCGCATAGCAAATGTGGTGCCAATATTCAAAAAGGGTCCAAAAACAGAACCTGGAAGCTATAGGCTGGTAAGTTTAACATCTGCAATGGGTAAAGTGTTTGAGGGTTTTCTAAGAGATGGTATTTTGGAGTACCTCAATGAAAATAAGCAAATAACTCCATATCAGCATGGCTTCATGAGGGATCGGTCATGTCAAACCAATTTAATCAGTTTCTATGTGGAGGTAAGTTCTAGACTTGACCGCAGCGAATCAATGGATGTCGGATATCTGGACTTCTCCAAAGCATTTGACACTGTACCACATAAAAGTTTAGTATATAAAATGAGAATGCTTGGACTAGGAGAAAATGTCTGTATGTGGGTAAGTAACTGGCTCAGTGATAGAAAACAGAGGGTGGATATTAACGGCACATACTCAGATTGGGTCACTGTCACTAGTGGGGTACCACAGGGGTCAGTATTGGGCCCTATTCTCTTCAATATATTTATTAATGATCTTGTAGAAGGCTTGCACAGTAAAATATCAATTTTTGCAGATGACACTAAACTGTGTAAAGTAATTAACACAGAAGAGGACAGTACACTGTATATATATACTACAGGGGACAGTATACTGTATATATACTACAGAGGACAGTATACTGCTACAGATGGATCTGGATAGACTGGAGGCTTGGGCAGAGAAGTGGCAGATGAGGTTTAACACTGACAAATGTAAGGTTATGCATATGGGTAGGAATAATGCAAGTCACCAGTATATACTGAATGGTAAAACATTGGGTAACTCTGACATGGAAAAGGACCTAGGAATTTTAGTGAACAGCAAACTAAGCTGTAGAAACCAGTGTCAGACAGCTGCTGCCAAGGCCAATAAGATAATGGGTTGTATCAAAAGAGGCATAGATGCCCGTGATGAGAACATAGTCCTGCCACTTTACAAATCACTAGTCAGACCACACATGGAGTACTGTGTACAGTTCTGGGCTCCTGTGAACAAGGCAGACATAGCAGAGCTGGAGAGGGTTCAGAGGAGGGCAACTAAAGTAACAACTGAAATGGGTAGACTACAGTACCCTGAAGGATTATCAAAATTAGGGTTATTCACTTTAGAAAAAAGACGACTGAGGGGAAATCTGAGGGGCCGGGATGTATTCCTGGAGGGTAACAATATTATAGGTTATAGTTACTAGAGAGGGGTCGTTGATCCAGGGAGTTATTCTGATTGCCTGATTGGAGTCAGGAAGGAATTTTTTTCCCTAAAGTGGGGAAAATTGGCTTCTACCTCACAGGGGTTTTTTGCCTTCCTCTGAATCAATCCAGGCCGAACTGGATGGACAGATGTCTTTTTTCAGCCTTATAAACTATGTTACTATGTTACCCCCATTTTTGTATTGTGCTGGGAATTACAAACAATCCCCATTTATGTTTTTGTAAAAAAAATCATGAAAGAGTTTGTCTCATCATGAGAACCCACCTATACTTAAGCTGGATTGGCGATAGCAGCAAGCCCTCCTTCAGAACCCCCTGACAATACATTTCCCCTACATATCCCCACATCATCAATGATGCCTATGTAATACCTCAGAGTGGTATTACCATTTCTTCACCCTGCTACTGCCTTTGATTGCTAACAATAATGTATTTATTCCAGATCCTTTACATTGTGCATTGATAGTACTGCTCTGAAACTGCTATGTAATGTTCCTGGTTATCCAGCAGATTACGGTGTGTATCTGGCAGACAGAATCCTTAGATAGAATGGAACTTACCATTCCATTCTCCCCCGTTTGGGCAGAAGTAGTCTAGCCCCATTTCTTACCAAGGGAAGGGCAGCAGGAAGTGTCTAGTCAGTCTAAACCAGGGTAGCATCTGATGCAGATGTGCCAAAGATGTCACAGTTAGGGAAGACCCCCCTCCTGCAACAGAAATCTTTCCATAGGGAAGCAGCTCATAGAGCACCATGACTCCTTACAGATTTACAGACAGAGGGTCACGAGGTGGTCAACAGTGAAATGCACCCCACTCCAGAGGTACCAGAACAGTCCTAAAGTTCAGCTGCCCGAATAGAGACAAGTTTAGCACAGCAGAGAGAGAAAGCAAAGTACTCAAGTTTGCCTGCCAGTATATGCCAAAGCCTGCTGGGACCAAGAGAAAGACCAAATATTGTGTGGATACAAATTGATGCAAGTAAAGCTGGTAAACGTTATAAAGTCTGGATTCAATTTATTTCCCACCTCCCCCATTACTCATCCCTTTTATTGCTTTGAAGCCTAACCCTGGGGAGCATCATGTCACACACAGAGACTATTAAGGGCTGCACCACACTACTCGGCATTCCTATAGACCTGGAGCATGATTGGCCCTTGGGAGGAGGCACGTTGCACCTACATGCCTTAATAAGGCATCTGTACAATGATTGGCTGCAGAGGTCACATGTTGTTGATGTGATGTCACTGCCGCAGCTGAGTAAACAAAGTACCGGGGAAGTGGTGCTGAAATGGCAGAGGATTACTGAATCTTATTCATTTATCCCATCCCTTGCCCTACGCTGCGACCAATTTTGCCCAATTTTCAATTGACCTCCCGATACCCTTGGCAAACAGCTGACTTTACCTGGCTGATAAAGAAGGGGGGGGGACGTGATTAGGAGACCTGACCTCTATATGACATCTTTATGACCTAATATAGCAAAATAGACACATGACAACCCCCTTTAAGGAAATGGTTTGGCCTGCCTGCTCAGCCAATCATTGTTCACAGTGGTGACCCATTGTTTTACTGAAGGTGGGGTCCAAGTCACTTCCTGTACTTTGAACATGCATCAGGAAGTGAAGAGCAGTTGGGACCAGAGCGACGTCACCACAAGGGGAAACGGTGAGGTTGAGTGACAATATTTTTAAAATATTTTTTTACCCATTGTAACCCTTTAAAAAAGATTCCATTGGGAAACCCTTTTAGGTTTATACCTACGTGTCTCCCTTTATATACAAGTTGGAGTCTTCACTGTATGAGCTTAGTCTCCACCACTTGTCCTTTTTCTCTTCACATCTTGGATATTTGCCACCTTGGCATTTCTTATAGTTGTAAAACTGGCATAGGAGGAGAGAGAACAAGACAGAATAGAAAGACATTGAATTCCTTTTCCCTCCTAGGATGCTCTCTGCCTCTGACTTCAAGAACTTCTTTTTGAAGAACTCATGCGAAAAGAGGATTCACAGAGATTGTCCTTATCCTGCTTCAACTGAATTAAAAGGTGGGCCGCATTAGAGACATGAAAGGAACAGCTGGAAGGTAAGTCCCTGCTACTCTCAGATACAGTAAGTGACAGGTACACTCTTCTTAACATAAATGTCCTCACATATTTGGGATTTAAAGAGACATTTACCATCAAAATAAAAAACAGCATGGTGGTTCAGTGGTTAGCACTATTGCCTTGTAGCGCTGGTGTCCTTGGCTTGAATCTGACCAAGGACATCATCTGCATGGAGTTTGCATGTTTGCGTGAGTTTCCTCCTGGTACTCTCCGATTTCCTTCCACACTCTGAACACCTACTGATAGGGAACTTGGATTGTGAGCTCCATTGGGGACAGCAATTGCGGATAATGTCTGCCGTGGAATATGTCTGTGCTATATAAGTGAGAAATATAAATTGTATTTTTTTTTTTGTTTTCCATACTTTTTCCATGGGATGGGACTGGAACTATTATAATATATAATATGAAAAATTATATGAAGATTGTATGCAGAGAAAGATTTACTTATAATGTACTTAAGTTACTATGCCTTTAATTCAATGCTTCAACTGTTTTCACCCACTTTTACAGCTTAGATATATAATCTATATAAAGGTCATTCAATTTGTAAATAAATTATATTAGTTTATATTATATTATACTTCAGAGCTGCCCTCACTATTCTGCTGGTGGAGTCACTGTGTACATACATTACTGATCCTGTACTGATCCTGAGTTACATCCTGTATTATACTCCAGAGCTGCACTCACTATTCTGCTGGTGGAGTCACTGTGTACATACATTACTTATCATGTACAGATCCTGAATTGCATTCTGTATTATACTCCAGAGCTGCACTCAGTATTCTGCTGGTGGAGTCACTGTGTACATACATTACATTACTTATCCTTTACTGATCCTGAGTTACATCCTGTATTATACTCCAGAGCTGCACTCACTATTCTGCTGGTGCAGTCACTGTGTACATACATTACATCACTTATCCTGTACTGATCCTGAGTTACATCCTGTATTATACTCCAGAGCTGCACTCACTATTCTGCTGGTGGAGTCACTGTGTACATACATTACATTATGTATCCTGTACTGATCCTGAGTTATATCCTGTATTATACTCCAGAGCTGCACTCACTATTCTGCCAGTGCAGTCACTGTGTACATACATTATATATCCTGTCCAGATCCCAAATTACACCCTTTATTATACTATATTTATTTATTATTATAGTAGAAATAATTAATAAGCCTGTCAATAGCTTTACTATAAAGCAGGAAGACATTTAGGGGGGAATTTATCATTAGGAAAATATTTGAAGTCAGTTTTGCTTCAGTCTGTGTTGGAGTACTTTCTGCCACATTTATCAAACGTCACAGGTAGTTTGATAAATGTGGCTTGTCCTTAAACCTAACACTTCTGTCTAGAGAAGCTACTCCACTTTTCCTACTCCACCCTCCTCCTGGAGTGAGATTGCGACTATTTTGCGACTTTTTTTAAAAAGTCGCAATGATAAATCTGGAGTGAAACTCATTAACATGGCTAACCACACCCACTTTTCCACCCATATTACAAACTGGAGTGAGTGGTGTACACATGCAAAAAGTCACAAAAAAATGCGCAAAAAAGTCGCAAAAGCCCTATCGTGCGACTTTTTGAAGACAGAATTCTGGAGTGAAGGTGTGATAAATCAGGGCCTTAGTTTCCTTAAATTACTGCACAACATTTGGTATAAAGATGACACTTCCCAGAATGCAAATTGTCAGAGTAAGCGGAGAATACTGCGAGCTTTCAGCTCTGAATCCTACAGAATAGAACATTAAATTAAATTTAAAGAGCCTCTGTCGGCATAATCAACCCTATTAAACCAGGCATACTGCCTGGTAGGGTTGATCACACTGTTTAAAATAATATCTTTCTTTTGCCTGTATGTTAAATAGTTGCAGAGATGTCTGTATTTTTATGGATATAAAAATGAGAATCTTGAACCACCAGGGGGCAGAATTGAATCTTTGGAGCATTGCTTTTGTAATGCAACAGTGCTCTGCACACTCTCCCCTCCCCTTTATTGACAGGGCTAGACATCAGCATGCTCAGGTGTCCTAGAACTTTGTCCTAACATGTACATATCATACAGTACTTACCAAAGCCTTACCATGTTGAGAATAGAGTTGTTCTATGCTTAGAAAAGCTAATACATATTACTGGTTTATTCATAGGCACAATATGTGATTATAATAAAATCAGTATTATGTATAAGCTTTCTAAGTATAGAAAACAACTCTTATCAATATGATAAGGTTGTTGCCTGGAGGTAAGTGGTCAACCTTACATGTAGATGTCTCAGGTTTGAATCTTGGGAGAGAATTTTAGATTTCTTCAGGTATTTTTTTTCTCCCTCATTTAAATCATAATAAAAGGCTATAGCCTCTCTATAATATAGTTTTTTTGACGCTTAGAAAGTTAATACATATTAGTGGTTTCTTTGAAACCATATATTGTGCCTGTGAATAGTTTTAGGTTTTAGGTTTCTAAGTGTAAAAACACTATTCTCAATATAAGTAAGGCTATAACTTTTTTTTATAGGTTAAATGAGAAAGAAAAAACATAATAAAAGAAAAGTAGTCACCAGGCTACAGTCTTATCATATTGAGAAGAGTGTTTTTTATACTTAGAAAGCTAATACATATTACTGTTATATTTATAATAATACATAGTTCCTGTGAATAAGCCAGTAATATGTGTTAGCTTCCTAAGCATAGAAAACCTATATTCTCAACATGGCAAGGCTATATTAAGTAGTGTATATGATATGTATAGCATGCTGATGTCTAATCCTGTCAATTAAGGGGAGGTGAAGAATGCAGTGCACAGGGTTGTTGCAAAAGCAGTGCTCCAAGGATTCAGCTCCACCCCCAGTGCTCTAATGTGCTCATTTGCATACAAATAAAATCAGATATCTCTGCAGCTGTTTAACATACAAACAAAAGAAAGGTGTCGTTTTAATCAGCACGATCAACTCTACTCTTTCAATAACCATAATACAAACACATTTTCCTTCTTTTCTCACAGAGGATTTTGACCTTTCTGGTAAATTACATTGTTTAATACTTTTATGTTCCGCAGCATTTTAATTTCCGGCAGGTTTTTTCTCCTATGTATTCCTGCGCATACATTTCCATCGTGTTTCACTCCCTCCATTTGTGACTTGTTTTATTTCTTGTCTCTTTCACACAAGATTTGCAGAACACTTTCCTATCAGTGTCTCCATCTGCACTCCCGATCCATCCCTCTAAATGTTTATTACGATCTGCCTTGTGGGGAATGTGCATGGCTGGGATACCTGAGCCACTTTTACTGTGCAACTGTAAAATCTCTCAGTTTTGGCTGTGTATGATTTTATTAACTGGTTTATGACACAGATTTATAGTTTATTGGGCTGCAGACGGCAGCATGCTTTATATGGTAGGACAGTGATGCGCCCCCATGTCCCTGCATCTGCACGTGTTTTCATCGGCACCGGGCAGGAATATGACGTAGCTAAGATACATTGCAGATAAAGAGGGCTTCAGTTCTGTGGCTAAGGTACGAATATCTTACCCTATCTGACCCTATAATGAAAGACTGTAATGATGAATTATCATTACTGAACAGGCATAATCATGGGCATGGTAAGAAATTTTTTTTTGCTGCAATACCTGGCATGACCACTGGTTGGCAGTATAGAAAACTTCTATGTAAATCCTCACTGTATTAACAAAAATTAAAATATGCTGTTATTTTATTCTTAAAACCATCTAACAATGGCTAACTAGACTGTTTCTGTTTCTGGAGGACCCAACATATGAATGCATTACAAGGATTTCCCATTGGCACCAGGGAAAAACTTTGTTGTTCCTGCAGTGGTGCTGTAGGGGCCGCGAATACTTGCATAACTGTTCCTCTGTAGATTATAGCTGATCGCTGGGGTTTGTAGCAGCTGGAGACCCAATGATTGTTTTAGTTGCAGGGGACCGATATAATTTTAAAGGACTGTTTGTGTTTTTTTTAAGTGACTTAAAGGGGATGTGCCTTGAAAAATATTCTACATGTTTCAAGCCAGCACCTGGTTCTGAATACTTTTGTAATTACATGTAATTAAAAATTTTGTATAGCCACTGAGTTATTCAATAAAATGTATCTGTATGGTGCCACCCACTGTTTGCTCTTTTTCCCTTATTTCTTGTCCACCTCACTAAGGTGGTCACACATGCTCAATTTAAACCAACAACTGTTACCAGCCCTATGTTCTGTAAGAAGCTGTGGCAGTTACAGGAAAAGAGCTACAACAGAAAACAAATGCCCCATGAGAAAGGACACACCCCTTGAGCTGTGATAGGGAGAGAGCTGTAGCAGAAAAACACACATTCCCTGAGAAAGCGCCCCGAGGTGCCAACCTGAAATAAATCTAGTAGAACAACTGAAGCAATGAATGTGGAGATCTCTGGATCTATGTGAGGTACAGGGCTGGTTCTAGCTTTGTTAGAAAGAGATTGGCATGTACTATATGATGTCTGATTTTCATTTTACATCAATCATGGCATAACCATTTTAAAGGGGCATTCCCATCAGTAGGATCTGCCTTAAATGTCCACCTTTGGGAGCCTCTCCTATCTCAAGAAGGAACCCAACATTAACCCCTTCCCGGGTCTTTAAACATGGCGCCTGGTCCTGAGGAGAGCAAGCGTCATGGCCGCGGGTGAACTGCTGATTCATACAGCAGTCACCCACGGCTCATGTCCGCGACCAGCAGTAATGCCGATCGCGGACATTTAACCCCTCGGATGCTGCGGTCAATCCTGACCACGGCACCCGAAGGCGGCAAACAATGGAAGCACGCGCTTCCGGTGTTGCTCTGGCTCCCCCGTGTGGCGATCGGAGGAGCCGGAGCGTGCCTGCAGCAGCCCCTGTCATAGTGAATTACAGGAGGCTGCTGCATAGGCTTTCCTATGAACCCCTTCTGTGTAATAGGGCTCCATAGGAAAGCAGTAAAATCCTCATAGACTCCAATGCTAATGCATTGGAGTCTATGATATAAGCAATCAAATGATTGCTTGTTATAGTTCCCTATGGGAACTATAAAAAAGTGTAAAAAATGTAATAAATAAAGTTAAAAAAAAAAATTAAATTAAAAAAAAAAACATAAAAGTTCAAATCACCCCCCTTTCCCGAAAATAAAAATAAAAGTATTAAAAAAATTTAAAAAATATACATCATGGGTATCGCCATGTGCGAAAACGTCCATATTATAAAAATATAAAAATTTCTTTTCCATACGGAAAACAGCGAAACGTAAAAAAGCGTCAAAATGGCCAATTCGCCATTTTTTGTCGCTTTTTTTTCTATAAAAAAAATTAAATAAAAAACGATCAAAAAGTCATACACACCGCAGAATGGTATTAATGAAAAGTTCAGATCGCCCCACAAGAAATGAGCCCCCATACAGCTCCGTACACATAAATACCAAAAAGTTATAGGGGTCAAAATATGACAAAAAAAAATATTTCCAACTTTATAATTATTTTATCGCTATCAAAACGCAAGAAAAACTATACATATTAGATATCGCCGGATTCGTCCTGACCAGTAAAATGAAAGTAACTGGTCAGTTTTAATGAACATCGAACGCCGTAAATAAAAAACCCTTAAAACTGTGGCGGAATTGCGTTTTTTTGCTATTTCACCCAATTTGGAATTTTTTTCCCGCTTGCCACTACATTATATGCAAGCTATGTGAACAGAAAAATAAAAAAGTTATGGCTGTGTGAAGGCAAGGAGCGCAAAACGAAAACGACAAGGATGGGAAAAGGAAATTAAGACCAGCAGAGAAACTGTACTGTATTTTTCACCCTATACGACACACTTTTCTTCCCCCAAAGTGGGGGTAAAATGTCACTGCGTCTTATGGGCGAATACTAATGAGAGCTTCTATTATGGAAGCGCTCATTAGTACCGGACGACTTCGAAGCGGTGAATGCAGAGCATGCTTCCTGGTCCTCTTCTGTCAGCTGTGCTGTGATTGCACACAGCGGGAGGACACTCTGTGACCTCACACTGTGCGCGTCAGGTCACAGCACAGTCGACGGCGGGAAGAAGAGAGAGCTGAAGGTGAGGAGCGGCGTTGTCCGGAGCAGGAGAGGTGAGTGGATTTATTTTATTTGCTCTGAGGCACGGGGGCTGATCTGTGGCATTGGGGCTGATCTGTGGCATGGGGGGCTGATCTGAGGCATGGGGGTCTGATCTGAGGTCTGATTGGGGGTCATTCACATTGGGGTCTGATCTAATGTCTTATTGAGGGTCTTATTAAAATTGGGGGTCAGACCCCTGCTGCTTCTCCCCGTGCGTGGATGAAAACATCCGGTGTTGGGGGGGAGCAGCCAATGGCAGGAGGTGATGAGCCTCCCTAGTGTCGCCCACGATACTATGGAGGCTTGTCCCCGTCACCGCCTGCCATTGGCTGCTCCCCCCCGACACCAGATGTTTTCATCCGCACACTGGGAGAAGCAGCAGCAGCGGTGCAGGGACCAGGAGCGGCGCAGGGAGTGGGGAGCCAGGTAAGTATATTCAGTGTGAGGGGCCTGGCATATGGGGGGCATTTAAAAGTCTTGGATAACCACTTTAAAGTTACCAGATAGACCTTGACAACCCCTTTAATACTTTTTCCTTTTATCTGTACGGTATATTGCACTGCTATGTATCTAGCCTGTGAACCGTAACTAACATACAGGGCCTCGCTCCTCATTTCTAGTCGCCTTTTCCTCCGTGTTACAATATCACTAATGGTGTAGGTAGTGAATGGGTTAGTTTTACATTCTCCGGGGGTCTAGGGCAGTGAACAGGTCAATAGTAAATTTGGGTGGTTTCATAGCTTTGCGATTGTGTGTTTTTGTATGTTAGGGTTGAGCTGCTTACCGCTCCACTGCGGTGATACCGGCAGAGCCAGCTGGCAGGTCATAGCACAATCCGTATAGATCAATAGCAGTTATGCTTATTGCTTGGAAACCTCCATTCAAGGCATAATGTTGCTTAGGAGACACCGGAGACAAATCGATGATATGAGCATACATATGATGCTATTGTGGAGCGAATGCCTCACACACCTGCTCCAGCCTCGCTCCGCTCTATTGTTCGCACATCTGAGGATTGCTCGTCCGTCCTTGTCTTGGAATGAAAGAATTATCGGTATTTTATCATGGAGCATAATGGCCGAATGAGCCTGCGATATGGCTTATTAATGTAAGATGGCAAACACATGGTTAATGGACATTATAATATAAGTATTATAATGTAATGTAATATAATAATATATGTATTATAATAAGTACTATAATTTATAAAAATATGTATAATACAATATAATGCAATCTAATACAATAATAGAATACTATTTTATAATACATTATAATAGATAAGAATTATTTGGCGGCCATTCACATGACTGGCAATCTATGTAATTCATCGACAGCTCGAGTTCACCAGAGCAGAGGATCTCCATTCTAACTAGCCTTGAGCAGGGGACCCCCTTTATCATGTACTTTTCCCCTAATCCTCATGCGACATAAAGGGCTATTCCAGGATTTCGGGATAGGCCATTAATATCAGATCAGCAGGGGTCCGACACCTGGCCCCCCCTCAGATCAGCTGCTTAGTTGTAGATCTGGCGCCAGTGCGTAACAGCTCTGTCCATTGTGTAGTGGACAGAACTGGTAACTGCAGCTCTGCTCCCATTCACTTGCAGTGCAGTTACCGGCCACTATGCAGCACCTTCTGACTTCTGGCACCGGAGCGTCAAGGTGACAGCCGATTGGCGGGAGTGCAGGGTGTTGGACCCCCACCTATCTGACATTGACGGCCCATCCTGAAGTCTTGTGACCAGTCTCCTGCTCCAGGGTTCCCGCAGTCCTCAAAGGGGCTGAGCCAAGTTAAAAACTCATCCCCAGTCCGATCATGAAAACCGGGGTCCCGTGCTCTTGCTGAACTCCGCCATAGAGAATGAATGCAGTAGTAGTGCGCATGCGCGACCTGGCGGTCCATCCATGTGGGGCCCAGGACCCCCCGTTCTCATGCTCTTCTAACGCAATTTATTGAGCCAAATCCCAACAAAGGACCCGTCTCAAATTGAGAGTCCATTCACACAACCATATATTTAATTCCGCATCCTGTGGACCAAGACCATGTGCGCAAAATGCGGACTACGGACCCATTGAAAATAATGGGGTGGTAAATAAAATGCGGATGGGCCACATCCATATTTTGCACATACGTGTAAATGGATACGGTTGTGTATGCGGCCGTACCAGGCCCCAGAATAAGTACGGTAGTAATAATAATCTGGGGGGGCCCTAGTGGGGTCCACGGTAGTGATGGGTCCCCTGTCATTGCTGGTGTCCTTTACATTCTTCATTTTTATTCTTTTAACGATTGCTGAACCAATTATGGTTTTCATTCCCCTCGGGTTCTTAATGAATGGATTAATATTAATTAAAGGGAATGTCTCATGAATTTAATTTCAAAGTTTCATTCATCAGAGGTAAGAAAATTAATGAGAAATAATTTGTTCGTTCTTTATTTTTTTACGCTCTAGCTAATTATTTTTTAGGATTTCCAACATCCCTGGGGGCGGCCATATTAGAGGCATACACTTTCCTGCTGTATTGTCTGTATAGGCAGCGCAGCAGGGTGCGTGCTTTATGGCAACTGCATTGAGCGGTCAGAAAAGTGCCGGTCTTGTCCACAGGACAGCTGAGTACAGAGCCTTATTGGTGTGCAGTGCGTCCATCTTGCTTTATCTAAAAGAACTTTTCCAGTATTTTTATATCTGTCCATTATCAGGATAGAACATCAATGTCAGATTGGCACTGTTCTAAGTGCACAGCAGTAACCAGCGCTGTCCCTATCACAGCTCAGGGGCGTGTCCCAGCTCTCCCTATCACGGCTCAGGAGGCGTGTCCCAGCTCTCCCTATCACAGCTCAGGGGCGTGTCCCAGCTCTCCCTATCACAGCTCAGGAGGCGTGTCCCAGCTCTCCCTATCACAGCTCAGGAGGCATGTCTCAGCTCAACCTATCACAGCTCAGGAGGTGTGTTTCAGGAGGCAGTTGAAGGATGAAACTGAGCATGTGCGGCCATCTCAGTGAGCAGGTCAAAGAAATAAGAAAAAAACAAACAGCAGGTGGCGATATACAGATAGATTTTATTGAATAACTCAGTGGCTATTCTAATTTTTTAATGACATGCAATTACAAAAGTATTCAGATCCAGGTGCTGGTTTTAAAACTGTAGAATATTTTTTGTGGGACAACTGCTTTAAGCACAACAATAGTGCTTCCATCTACAATGAAATTCTCTTGAGGTGATGACTCAACAAACAAAGCTGAGATGTGATCTGCAGGACACCTAAAGGGGGTAATTTATTTTAGACGCCGGTGCTTAATACCCCTTGCAATGGCAGTGGATCTGCCGCAGTTATGAAGAGGTGCCGACCTACACATAACTTTGGCGTATCCACTGTCTGTCTAAATCAAAAGTCAGCAAATCGGCAAAGGAACTGGCGTAGATTTAGACCATTTTCTACACCTACAGGACACTGAGACTGGCATGCTGTTTCGCCCTTTTCCCCGCCCATGTCATGCCCCCTTTTTAGACCTTGCATGAGCGGGAAAAGTCACAGAGCGGGAAAAGTCACATTCATGGGAGTGTGTCTTTTCTGCTGAAGTTTTCTCCCTATCACAGTGCAGGGTGTGTGTCCTTTCTGCTGCAACTCTCCCTTTCCCAGCTTAGGGGATGTGTCATTTCTGCTGCAGCTCTCTCTCTATCACAGCTCAGGAGATGTGTCCTTTCTGCTGCAGTCTTCTCCCTATCACTTCTTAGGGGATGTGTCCTTTCTGCTGCAGTTTTCACAGGATGTGTGTCCATTCTGCTGCCTGTAACAACTTCTTACAATACATATGACTGGTGGCAGTTGAAGGATGGAAATGAGCATGTGCGACCACCTCAGGAAGTGGACTTGCACATTACCATATAGATTAAACACCAGGGGGCACCATTATAATGAATTAAACAGAATACCTCACCAGAGGAACATTTTTATAACAGAAAGCTAACTAGTTTATCATGCTAATGTTACCCTTAATGGCGGCACAATCCCTTTAAGCCTGAAATACTGCTACTCGTCAGGGGAACTATCGTCCAGATATTTCACCATGGTTCCCTATGCAGTATTTCCTCTTTACCTGTCATTGCAGTTATAGGGCCCGAGGGGCCACTCATTAACATATAATGGCTGTTGTCTAGCTTCACTATATGGGTTCGCCATCGTTCAGAAGATCTGACCCCACTACTAGCTGTTCCTTTAATTGCTGCTCCAATGCAGTTACTCCATATTTTAATTGATGCAATTATTAGATTTATGTAATTATGGGCGTGTCCTCCTTGTAAATACAAAATTCTAGGCAACGGCCTGGATAAAAATCTGATTTTGTGTCTAAATTTGCCCAATGTCGTCATATATGAAGAATCCCCAAATTCCAGAATAGATAGACTGTTCTCCTCATCCACCCCCTCCTCCGAATTGAATGCGCAACATCACAACGCCGTTTCTATGGTTACGGGTAGTTCTTCTAATATCGAAGGCAAGAATTTAAAGATATTTACAACTGCCTCAGGGGAAAGCAGATATTAACGTGGCAGGATGCAGAATCCGCTTGTAAAACTTAATATAAAGGTTTTTAACGCTTTAAGATGTTCCTGAGGCTTCCAGAGATGACAGTAGTAGTAGACTAAGGGCTCATTGCCCGGCCGTGACCATATTGCAGCCCGCAAACAGCCCATTAACTCGAAGGTGCGGTGCGGAATGGAGGCACGGAACCCCACAGAAGCACTACAGAGTGCTTCCGTGGAGTTTCTGTTCCTGCCTCCGCACCGCAAAAAAGTAGTGCATTACAGTGCGGACCGTTGGATACGGATCAATTGAATGCGTCCTGCATCCGCATATGGCGGTCCTACGGTCTATATGCTATGAGATGCATAAAATATAATCATGGTAAGACGTGGCACCACCCTCTTACAGGGGATTACACAGATCTCATAGGGCCCCATGGCAAAATGTGGTACCCCAATCCCACCTATTTTCCCAGGATGTGTGTGCCAATCACTTCCAGATAACGCAGAATGCAAAGCTCAGTGCCCCAGAAATTTTAATTAAAAAAAAAAAAATTGTAATTAAAAAAAAGTTGCCCTTGGCCTCACCCACTTGAGTCCACTTCTATGTAAAAAAAAATGAATTTACACCAAACAGCCAGAATATATGTATTGATAAATCTCCCCCATACAGCTCTAAATCACTGCTTTCCTCCAGATAATATTATAATATTACAAAGCTAGCTGTCTGCAGCCACCACTAGGGGGAGCTCAGTGGTTAACAATTTATGCAGTTGCCTGCAAGAGAAGCTGTAATAAACTCTTTACACTGAGATATCCCTATTGCCATTTTCAATTTGGGAAGAGGAGTTCTCCGACATCCTAGGGCCTCCGCTGCCCTCGGGCTCTGTAACAGACTTATGGACTGCTTCCATTGAACGTATGCCACTGACTCCTTGTAATCTTGCGTTCTTATCGATCTGCGTAGACTATAAGTCCCTCATAGTGTCGAGGTGCTTAAAGAAATTATATAGTAGATTTGAAGACTGGGCTGAATACCTTTATTGAGCTGAGACCTTCCATATGGGCTGCTAGAGAGATCCTGGCAGTGGTAGCCTAAGGGTTCCTTTACACGGCAGTGATGGTGGTAGCCTAAGGGTTCTTTTACACAGCAGTGATGGTGGTAGCCTAAGGGTTCCTTTACAAGGCAGTGATGGTGGTAGCCTAAGGGTTCTTTTACACGGCAGTGATGGTGGTAGCCTATAGGGTTCCTTTGTATGGCAGTGGTGATGGTAGCCTAAGGGTTCCTTAACACGGCAATTTGAGTGGTAGCCTAAGGGTTCCTTTACACGGCAGTGATGGTGGTAGCCTAAGGGTTCCTTTACATGGCATTGATGGTGGTAGCCTAAGGGTTCCTTTACATGGCATTGATGGTGGTAGCCTAAGGGTTCCTTTGTATGGCAGTGGTGATGGTAGCCTAAGGGTTCCTTAACACGGCAATTTGAGTGGTAGCCTAAGGGTTCCTTTACACGACAGTGATGGTGGTAGCCTAAGGGTTCCTTTACACGGCAGTGATGGTTGTAGCCTAAGGGTTCCTTTGTATGGCAGTGGTGATGGTAGCCTAAGGGTTCCTTAACACGGCAATTTGAGTGGTAGCCTAAGGGTTCCTTTACACGGCAGTGATGGTGGTAGCCTAAGGGTTCCTTTACACGGCAGTGATGGTGGTAGCCTAAGGGTTCCTTTACACGGCAGTGATGGTGGTAGCCTAAGGGTTCCTTTACACGGCAATGATGGTGGTAGCCTAAGGGTTCCTTTACACAGCAATGATGGTGGTAGCCTAAGGGTTCCTTTACACGGCAGTGATGGTGGTAGCCTAAGGGTTCCTTTACACGGCAGTGATGGTGGTAGCCTAAGGGTTCCTTTACATGGCAGTGATGGTGGCAGCCTAAGGGTTCCTTTACATGGCAATGAGAGTGGTAGCCTAAGGGTTCCTTTACACAGCAATGATGGTGGTAGCCTAAAGGTTCCTTTACATGGCAGTGATGGTGGTAGCCTAAGGGTTCCTTTACATGGCAGTGATGGTGGAAGCCTAAGGGTTCCTTTACATGGCAATGAGAGTGGTAGCCTAAGGGTTCCCTTACATGACAGTGATGGTAGCCTAAGGGTTCCTTTACACGGCAGTGAGGGTGGTAGCCTAAGGGTTCCTTTATATGGCAGTGGTGATAGTAGGCTAAGGGTTCCTTTACATGACAGTGAGGGTGGTAGCCTAAGGGTTCCTTTATATGGCAGTGGTGATAGTAGGCTAAGGGTTCCTTTACATGACAGTGATGGTGGTAACCTAAGGGTTCCTTTACACGGCAGTGATGGTGGTAGCCTAAGGGTTCCTTTACATGACAGTGATGGTGGTAACCTAAGGGTTCCTTTACACGGCAGTGATGCTTGTAGCATAAGGGTTCCTTTATATGGCAGTGATGGCGGTAGCCTAATGGTTCCCTTATGTGGCAGTGATGATGGTAGGCCAAGGGTTCCCTTACACGTTAGTGATGGTGGTAGCCAGGTAGGGATGGCAATATAGTTAATAAATGAGGACCACCAGATTACCAGAGGATCCTCTCGTGGGCCCAGTCTCTGAAACCATAGTGGGCCCCAAAGGTCCAGGAGATAATTCCCATTTGGAGCTGTCTTTGAAGCCAATCACTTGCCACTAGGGTATATTTGATTCAAAACCTATTAGACTTTATTAATGATATAGGGGATGGGCCTCATGAATAATTTCCACTGGTGGGCCCAAGAAACCCGAGTCCTACACTGTGGAGGACCATGAGCTGCTAATGGTTCCAGAGATCAACTCTCAAGAACTTAGGACCCCCAAGCTTGAACAGTTCATGCCTTTTGATTTCTATCTCCTACTTGTATGACAGCCACCCCACCCCCATCCTGTTCTTGATTATAAGTCTTGATATAAACAGCCATCATTTTTAGATTGCAGGTTCTTCAGGCAATTTTGAAGAACAGACTTCAATGCTGCAGCTGAAGAGTCACTTGGAGACTATAGAAGCCTCAGAGCCTCTCATAGAAAAATCACTTACAGTGACCACAAAACAGCAAACAGAGTTTTCTATGAAACGTATTAGGAAGAAGTGGGTTCATTCATTACGAAGCTTCTGCTACCAGGAACCCTCTGTCTGAGGAGGACCCTCGGGGACGAATATTCAAGACACAAAGAAAAACTGAAGGAAAAAAAAGGGTTCCAAAATCGTGCGCTTCCCAAACCATACTTCACGCTTTCCAATGAAGATAAAAAGGCATCTGTCTTTATTTGATACAGCGTATCACCATATAAAAGGGTTCTCTGGTCTCTCCTATATTGATGACCTATCCTCAGGATAGGTCATCAATAGATTGACAGGGGTCTGACACCCGGCACCCCTGCCGATCAGCTGTATGAAGGGAAGATGTGTGCATTGCACATATGCCGCCATTAGGACAGAGCACTACCGTCAGATATGTCCATTTGACCTGATAATGGGGTTTTAACCCCGAAACGCGTTGTCTACTAGACTTAAAGGGGTTCTCCGGGCTCCCCTATATTGATGACCTAACCTCAGGATAGGTCATCAATATCAGATCGGCGGGGATCCGACACCCCAGCCGATCAGCTGTATGAGGAGACTGCGAGCACAGTGCACACGTGCCATCTCCCGTCTCTCTTCCTGTTCACCACTGCTGTCTATGGCAAAGACCATAGACAGCAGCATCTGACAGGAAGAGAGACGGGAGATGGCACATGCGCACTGCGCTCGCCGTTCCCTCATACAGCTGATCGTCGGGGGTTCAGGGTGTTGCACCCCCGCTGATCTGATATTGATGACCTATCCTGAGGATACATCATCAATAGTAAAAGTCCTGACAACCCCTTTAAGTCCAGTAGACAACGCGTTTCAGGGTTAAAACCCCATCATCAGGTCAAATGGACATATTTCACAATCTGTCCTAATGTTCTTCATGTTCAGTGCTTATTGTAGCTCATTGTAATCAATGCAACGTCTCTTTGTCCCGCCAGCTGCAGGCGGAGCCAGAAGGGACGCTAGGTGCAGGGCGCATGCTTGTCCAACTGATCAGGATTAAAGGCACTATACACTAGGCTCATCTCCACTTATAATGCTTTATGTTCTAGTTTGGCTTCTCTGTATTTTCCCAGTTATTGCTTCCTTTATACTGAATCGATGATACTGCCTCCTCCCCACTGTACCACTTACCCGGCTCTGCTAGATCACCATTACTTAAAGGGAGTCTGCCTGTAGGAAATTCAGTTAAACCTAGTTCTTACTGATAACACTATTGCATCATCTTCTAACTCTGGGTTAATTTTACATTAAATTTTAGCTTCTAATCAAGTTTATGTTGCAGTGATGCAGGGGAGACAAGAAATTGTCACCCTGAACACAACGGTTTCAAGGGAATCTATTCATTGTTAAAACAGACACCCTGTCTTGTAGGGCTAGATCAGCTGAATTTAATGATACCTTTGACTAAGCAAGTACTTTTAATTCACATGCAAATGAGCAGTTAAGTGCACCGAGGGTGGGCAAAAGCGACTCTGTCAACCCTTGCCACTCCTTTTTCCTCTGCCAGCCCCTCCTCTTCTTCTTGATTGCCAGGGCTGGGTGAGATGACGATGCAGGAAGGAGAAGTAGGTGTGAGTTGCAAAGCTAGAACTAGCCATGTCCCTCACATGGATCCAGAGATCTCCCCATTTATTGCTCCAACTAGTCTGCTAGATTTTCTTCAGGCTGGCACCTCAGGGGTGTGTCCTTTCTCAGTGGGTGTGTACTTTCTCAGAGGCTTGTCCTTTATCAGCAGGTGTGTACTTTCTGCTACAGCTCTTACCCTGTAACTGTCACAGAATAAGAATGAACCGCTTGTTCCTCTCCAGCTCTTGAAAGCCGCATTTACATACAACAGTCATCTCATCTATATGGAAATGAATGATCACCATTGCGATCGTTCATCCCCATGCGGATCCATTTATTTTCTACAGTACTTCCCTGTTTTGTTGATAAATGGAGTCAGCATTCACGTTTGTTCCCGTATCTGGCTGGTAGATCCGACTGGTGGCAGGTGAAGAATGAAGCTGAGCATCTGCGACCACCTCAGCCGGTGGACGTGCACTTTACTATACAGGTGGTGCCATTCTAGTGTCGAAAATAAAATATTTCAAGGGAAGCACTTTTGTAAGAAAAAGTAAATGACAAAAGTAACTAGTTTTTTTATGCTGGATACACCCCCTTTAAATAGGGCTAAGCTGCAATACCAGATGAAGCCTAGAGAGAAGGGTGGCGCTGTTGCAGAAAAAAAGGTGGTTAAAAAAAAAAACATACTTACCTGATCCGCTTGAGTGCAAAGAGCAAGCCGCTGCCATCTTGATTGAAAATCCCGTTCAAAATCCTGTGCGCGATGACATATGATGACGTGGTCATCTTCAATCAAGATGGTGGCACCCAGTTCTTCGCGCTCAAATGGATGATTTTTTAAATGTATTTTGAGGGGCATAATGACAGGAGGGGGGCGGACAGGCGCAATCGCCGTTCCCTGTCATTGCACCCACTACTTACAAAGAAATGCTCTCCGTGACAAAGTAATTCGTCACAAAGCGAATTTTTTTGTAACATTCGGCGAAGCAGCCGAATCGAATTTCTAATACTTCTTTCATCTCTAATGACAGTAATGACCCCTTAGTCTGATGACACGGCGGGAGGAATCAGCCTTCTAGACGGGGGATACTGTCACCGGCGGCTGATCAAGACTTGTGTCTCAGAGCCACATAAATATAACCTAAGAGCCTTTGACAATGTGAACGTAGCAATCCATTCAATTACCGCCAAACACTTCTCAGTGTGAATTATTCTCCCTCCCGTCCAGGAGCTTCACACTGACAGCCGCTAATGTTCCTCCACTGAAATCCCAACATTTGCACGCCCTCTAACCGGTGGCTAGTCATTTGCTAAATCTAGATTAGTGGTGACCTTCCAAAGGGTCAAAAAAATCTTTCTGATATATAGCATGACAACATAAGTGGAGGTTTTCATGACACGCCGCTCCGCCTATTTTATATTTGCAGAGTGGCTTCTTTGCCTCTTTACCTCGAGCTCAAGATCTGAGGCTGTAGTTCAAGAGGACACGTCCCTTCTCCCGACATGTTTATTTAATAATTACTTGCATTCCCCATGTGATAACAATTTTCTGGAGCATCTATTCGTATGACTTTGTTGCGGTGTTCCTCTATGACTCCTACTAGGAGTTATGAATGAATTGCCGACAGCCTGCTATTTCTTCTGTTAACTATGCTGTGGCCGTGTTGTTCCTCTATTATTCCTTCCAGAAGTTTATTACTGAATTGGAAGCAGTCTACAATAAAGCTCCAACTGGGTGTTACCATTTGAGAGTGGGGATCAGGGGTGCACCTACCCTTCCTGCTGCCTGAGGCGAAAATTGAAACAGCGCAATGACCCCCCACATGCACAATGCCATTTTCTCAACCAAACCCCTTCCCTTCAGCCCATGGCCCTTCGGCAGCCCCCCTCTTGCTCCTAACTGGTGCTGCCTGAGGCGATCGCCTCCCCTGGCCTTATTGGTGGTGCACCCCTGGTGGGGATGCCCCTGCATGGCCTGACACAATCTATTCAGTGTTGTAAAGGGACACGCCCCCAATTGGTTATACCCAGTTTTTTGTAGACTGTTTCCAATTCAGTAATAAACTTCTAGAAGGAATAATAGAGAAACAACACAGCCATGGCACTGTCATAAGAAGAGATGCTCCAGAATTGTTATTACATGAGGAATGGAAGTAGTTACTAAAACAGGCATGTCAAGAGCGGTGAGGGGTCCTCTTTAATAGCAGATTTAGGTGGGTTGTATTCTTCTTGCTCATCGTACAGAGGCGTAACTGATCTCTAATGCAAAATCTGTAACAGGTCGCTCCACCTACTATGTGTTATTCATCATAGTGGTTTTCTTTGGTCCTTTGGGTCCCTGGGGGCAAATGCTATCTTTGCACCCCTATATAGGCCAGCATACACTCTATAACCCCTATGAGGAGTAGTTTACATGGTAAGCTCCAAGGGGAGAATCGGGTTCTCCTGTGAAGGTTCCTAGGAGTACCATTTCCTTGCGCTCTACTCCAAGTAACCTGAGAATGCATGTAGGGCTAAGCACGGGCGCAACAAACTAGAATATGTGAAGACAAGACAGACGGATGAAAGTGTATACTTCTATGTAAGTGGGTGACCGGGTGACTAGAAGATGTAGTCCTGTAAGCCCATAATGGCTGACCAGGGTTGTATCTTCTTCAAAGTTACAGAAAACTCTGAATACACCGTCACATTGGGGTGCACATCTCCAAGGCAGGACTTCCAGGGAATCCAAAGAGGGGAAGATACGGTTCTAAGGTGTTGAGGGACTGATTTGCAAAGCTGGATCAGTGTACCAAAGTGGGTATTTCATGACCATGATCTCTCCTGAGTATAAGGCTTCCTGTATACTGCCGTTAATAAACCACATCTACAATGAGCCACATCTATAAAAAACCATGCCTATAAAAACCACATCTACAATAAGCCACATCTATAAAAAAAAACATGCCTATAAAAACCACATCTATAATAAACCATGCCTATAATAAACCACATGTATAATAAGCCACATCTATAATAAACCATGCCTATAATAAACCACATGTATAATAAGCCACATCTATAATAAACCATGCCTATAATAAACCACATCTACAATATGCCACATCTATAATAAACCATTCCTATAATAAACCATGCCTATAATAAACCACATCTATAATAAACCATGCCTATAATAAGCTAGATCTATAATAAACCATGCCTATAATAAACCACATCTATAATAAGCCATGCCTGTTTTAAACCATGCCTATAATAAGCCATACCTATAATAAGCCATACCTATAAAAACCGCATCTATAATAAACCATGCCTATAATAAACCACATCTACAATATGCCACATCTATAATAAACCACATCTATAATAAACCATGCCTATAATAAGCCACATCTATAATAAACCATTCATATAATAAACCATGCCTATAATAAACCACATCTATAATAAACCATGCCTATAATAAGCTAGATCTATAATAAACCACATCTATAATAAGCCATACCTATAATAAACCACATCTATTAAAAAAGCCATGCCTATAATAAGCCATACCTATAATAAGCCATGCCTATAATAAACCATACCTATAATAAGCCATGCCTATAATAAACCGCATCTATAATAAGCCAAGCCTTCTATAAGCCATGCCTATAATGAACCATGCCTATAATAACCAACATCTATAATAACCCATGCCTATAATAAGCCATACCTATAATAAGCCATACCTATAATAAGCCATACCTATAATAAACCACGTCTAAAATAAGCCATGCCTATAATAAACCACATCTATAAAAAAAAGCCATGCCTATAATAAGCCATACCTATAATAAACCGCATCTATAATTAGCCAAGCCTTCTATAAGCCATACCTATAATGAACCATGCCTATAATAAACCATACCTATAATAAGCCACATCTATAATAAGCCACATCTATAATAAGCCATATCTATAATAAGCCACATCTATAATAAACCATACCTATAATAAGCCACATCTATAATAAGCCATACCTATAATAAGCCATACCTATAATAAACCATACCTATAATGAACCATGCCTATAATAAACCATACCTATAATAAGCCACATCTATAATAAACCATACCTATAATAAACCACATGTATAATAAGCCATACCTATAATAAGCCATACCTATAATAAACCGCATCTATAATAAGCCGAGCCTTCTATAAGCCATACCTATAATGAACCATGTCTATAATAAACCATACCTATAATAAGCCACATCTATAATAAGCCGTACCTATAATAAGCCAAATAAGCCATATCTTTGCACAAAGAAAATGTTCATACGTAAACTGCTTTCTACAGTAGCACCAGTGTCATCCAATCACCAGGAATCATAGCAAAAGATCAAAATTGGCACCTCATTATGGTGCTGGGCTTTGACACCTACCATCACCCTTGATCTTGTTCCCCACCCCTATGTATGCTAATAACGCAGTTCCTCTGTAGAGGTGAGTGCTACAAAAGGTTCTTACCAAAGAGGTGGCCCAACCGTGGCTGGTCCAAGACCCTGGTGGCACTGCGTGGTGGGCCTCTTATGGTTTGTATCAAATTTGGACCATGACCCCGTCTGTGGTCTGCACATCACCTCCAGCTATATGTGTACCCCTACAGACCACCATATTTGTGGCGTGGATTACCTCCAGTCCACTCTATAATATAATGAAGGTTCCCTCAATCAAACTGCACCACAGATGGGTTTAGGGTTCGGAGAAGGCTGCCTTTCTTCTCTCTGAAGCATCATTAGTATTCATTAAAATTAACCGATGGACATTGATTTTTAATGGTCTTCAAGTATTGATTCAATTAAAAGGCCACTTATCTTGAGGCTTCTACAACAACATGTACATATTGTGGACGTGGGGGTTGAGGGGAGGATGTATTAATCCATCAATCACCTGTTCTATTTAGACTGACCTTTCAATCATGGTATATGCTGAGGGTATCTGCTAATTGTTTCTTTATGTTATGTAATGTCATGCTATGTACGGTAGCTATGTATTGCACCCAGTATGATACGGCAGTCAGTAGGGAAGACACAGACAGAAAGCCCTAACTGGAACCTGCCCGCTTTCCATGCCTACTTGCTGTGCAAGTCCACAACTGCTCGACGTTCCCTACCATACTAAAGTGAAAGACAGATGAAACACAAATACAAAACCGCACAAAACCACAGTCGTACAGGAATGGGTTGAAACCATGATACAGTACAAAAACAGAAAGCAGAGAGTGGTCAAAAGCAAGTCAGAGAACACAGCAATGGAGCCCGGACAGGTAAGTTTGTGACATAGCATAATCAGGTATGGATAGCACAGCCAGGGTTTACAATGCTGACAGCCCTTGTGGGAGGTTAGGTGTGGACTTGCTCCACCCCTGGCTTTATGAAATGATAGGGAGAGTTTGGAAGGGAAAAGAAGCTGTACTTCATGTTCCATCTTCTTAGGCCGAAAAAGCTACAGAGACAAAGGAGAGAAATAGAGCACTTAGAGTCTACATGGTTGAGTATTGGAGACAGTAAGGTAACTTCCTACCAAAAGCTGTTAAGACTTTACTGCTTTACCTACTTTACTGCTGTGAGGGGAATACTGTTAAGACACCTTTCACACCTGGACATGACCTGGCCAGTCGCATCATTAAAGCCTTGTATCCCTCAGTGGACATTACAGCCATCATAGAAAGAGTACGATTGCCAGGCATAGATTCTACTGGAAGAGACATATAGAGAGGGAAGAGAGCCATAACTCCCATCCTTGCCTAAATCCATACATCGTTATCTGGGAAGAACTGCACTGTGTTCTGGTTTGTCATTGGATGTACTACAACCCCTATTTTGCATTTCAGTAAAGAGTTTATTCTACCTCTGGCTCAATTGTACTCTGTAGGCCTTGCACCCATACAAACCCAGACTAAGGGTGTCCCCCAGGAGAAGAAAGGGTATGCCCTCCTTTCACTGCACGGCTCGAGGAAGCGATGATGTGAGGAAAGCCACTGTGATTGACTGTGACAGCCAGAGCCACTTCCACTCCCATCCTCCGCTCAGGCTCCTCCTGGGCGGGGGATGGGTTCATGCAGATACCAGGATGAAGAAATGAGTTCAGGCAGGGGCGTAGCAATGGGGACTGCAGAACCTCCTTTATTGCTTGGGTCAGGCTCCTACATAGTCACTTCCCTTGGCCCTGTCAATCAAGAGGGAGAGACTGAAGCAGGAGGAGCAAGGGTGCACAGAGTGGCTTTGGCCTGCCCTCAGTGCACTAAACTGTTCATTTGCATATGGAATACAAGTACTTTTTCTCCAGAACGAAGCAACAGATCGCTAAGTGAAAGCTATCATTACATTTAGCTGAGCTAGCCCTGCAAGGTATGGTGCCCAGTTTAACAGCGACCAGATTCCCTTTAGGCTGCTGAGTTCAGGGTGACAGTTTTTTTTTGTCTCCTTTGCATCACTGCAACATAAACTTTATTAAAACATAAAATTGCAATGCAAATTTAACCCAGAGAGCGACGGTGATGCAACAGTGTTATCAGTAAGAACTAGAACCCGATTTTTGTCCTTAATGGTGCGTCATGTGCCTTTCCTGGCTGCTCTTATCTCTTATTGCACCTTCCACTATTTGATTTTATGCCTGGCTTCAAAACCCAGAGTGAAGGGCTGTGTCAATATTTGCTCCTTATAAACCAGGACTGGGAGCCGGGCTGGTCAGGTGCAGCAGAACAGGTGTAAGATGTGGAGATTGGGTCTAGGCTCCCACGTGGGCACCAGGACTAGACCGCAAGGAGGGAGAAATCACCAGTTTATCCCAGTCATACACATATAGCAGGGCTGCACTGGTGAGATGTAGCAGAGATGAGCTTGTCCACAGTCATTAAGTTAGTCCCATATCACTGGCCTTACACTGGGACATAGGACACTGATGGGTTACTCATGACATGTTGATCATGGTACTTGTGCCCGCTCAGGGAATTCGACCCGAGCACTGCGCACACGGATCATTCTGCTTGTGTCCATTACATCCCACCAATCAGGAAATGTTAAATACAACCAAATTCTCAATTAATCTTTCCGTATCCAATGTCCCCAGACGGACTTGTGAAGTTAATGTCGGTTACATTTGTGATTTCTGCTTTACACGCTCATCCTCGGTACAGATGTTTCTATGGATATTTCATCCTGCATTTTTAGAGGATGAAGAATCTCCCAAAACTGAAAATTGAAGCCTGAAATCAACTGAACCGCACAAAAGGAGATTCAGATATTTTATGACTTGTCATGTTATTGTGGTCCGCACACTAATTATATACTGTTCCAAGTCAGTGGGTAAGAACAGTGGGTAAGATAGATATGTACTATATATAGAGAGAGAGAGTGTGTGAGAAATATAACAATAGATAGATAGATAGACAGATAGTAGATAGACAGATGGATGGATAGATAGATAGATAGATAGATAGATAGATAGATAGATAGATAGATAGATAATATATAGGAGATAGATAGATAGATAGATAGATAGACAATAGATAGAAGATAGATAGATAGATAGATAGATAGATAGATAGATAGATAGATAGATAGATAGGAGATAGATAGATAGATAGATAGATAGATAGATAGATAGATAGATATAGATTATTACATAGATAGATAATAGAAGATAGATATATAGATAGAAGATAGATAGATAGACAGATAGATAGATAGATAATAGTTAGAAGATAGATAAACAGGTAGATAGATAGATAATAGATACAGATGTAGCGTTAGCACATGCTAAGATAGATGTACGGACAGACAGATACATAGATACATAGATTTAGTGCTAAGATAGATATGTACTATATATAGAGAGAGTGTGTGAGAAATATAACAGTAGAGAGATAGATAGATTGATAGATATAGATAATTACATAGATAGATAATAGAAGATAGATAGATAGATAAATAGATAGATAATAGATAGATAATAGATAGATAGACAGATAGATAGTAGATAGATAGATAACAGCAGATAGACAGATAGTAGATAGATAGATAGATAGATAGATAGATAGATAGATAATAGATATAGATAGATAGATAGATAGATAGATAGATAGATAGATAGATAGATAGATAGATAATAGATACAGATGTAGTAGAGTTAGTACATGCATAGATAGATGGATAGATAGATATGTAGTAGAGTTAGCACATGCTAAGATAGATGTACAGACAGATACATAGATACATAGATTTAGTGCTTTCCCAGTTGATTGTACACAAGCCATTAAGCTTTATGAGAATCCACTATACATTTACGTTGTCACGCTCCCTCCTCTATTACTGTAAGGTCAGTTGTGTTTTGTGACCACATTAAATCTTTTACAGTATAATAAAACCAGACCACTCTGCCACAGACGTAGACATACAGACTCCATTTTTATGGAATATCCCTAATTATTAGATTTCACATAGGGATAAAACTTCTTATTAAGGGGAAGAGTCAAGTTAGTTAAAGGCACATTTAGATACAGGCATGGCTAATGTTCAGATCTATGAAACATATCTTACCGGGGTTTCGTGGGCTCCTGCTTTTGATCACCTAACCCAGGATAGGTCATCAATATCCAATTGGTGGGAGTCCAACACAAGGCACTCCCACATTCAGCTGTCCCCTGTAGCTGTCGGTACGGGAACTAGCTCTTTGAATGGTGAACGCGATCTGAGGTGCAGTAACCCAAAATGGCCACTACACTTTGAATGGACCTGTTCTTCAGACTCTGCGCAAATTGTTAGTGCCACACCCTTATGACTTCAGGGAACAGCTTGTCAGTGGGGGTGCTGGGTGTCAGACTTCTACCGATTGCATATAGATGACCTATCCTCAGGAGACCAGAAAACCCCTTTAAGGCAGGTCTTAGCTCTAAAAATATCTGTATTATCTCTCTGTATATGCAGGTAATGTATCAACGGATATATTGATTTCTGTTTCAAACTAAGTAGGAAAAAATCTAGATATTTCCTCCTTCACCAAACTCACTATTTAGAAGAAGAAGCTAGCTACTTCCTCCTTCACAAAACTTGTTATTCAGCAGGAGAAGATAGCTACTTCCTCCTTCACAAAACTTGTTATTCAGCAGGAGAAGATAGCTACTTCATCCTTCACCAAACTCACTGTTTAGAAGAAGAAGAAGCTAGCTACTTCCTCCTTCACAAAACTTACTATTCAGCAGGAGAAGCTAGCTACTTCCTCCTTCACAAAACTTACTATTCAGCAGGAGAAGCTAGCTACTTCCTCCTTCACCAAACTCACTATTTAGAAGAAGCTAGCTACTTCCTCCTTCACAAAACTTACTATTCAGCAGGAAAAACTAGCTACTTCCTCTTTCACCAAACTTACTGTTTAGAAGAAAAAGCTATCTACTACCTTCTTCACCAAACTCACTATTTAGAAGAAGAAGCTAGCTACTTCCTCCTTCACAAAACATACTATTCAGCAGGAGAAGCTAGCCACTACCTTCTTCACCAAACTTACTATTTAGAAGAAGAAGATAGCTACTTCCTCCTTCACAAAACGTACTATTCGGCGGGAGAAGCTAGCTACTACCTTCTTCACCAAACTCACTATTAAGAAGAAGAAGCTAGCTACTTCCTCCTTTACAAAACATACTATTCAGCAGGAGAAGCTAGCCACTACCTTCTTCACCAAACTTACTATTTAGAAGAAGAAGATATCTACTTTCTCCTTCACAAAATGTACTATTCGGCAGGAGAAGCTAGCTACTACCTTCTTCACCAAACTTACTATTTAGAAGAAGAAGATAGCTACTTCCTCCTTCACAAAACTTACCATTCAGCATGAGAAGCTAGCTACTTTCTCCTTCACCAAACTTGCTAAGAGGAAAGACTAGCTACTTCTTTCTTCACTAAACTCCAAGTTATTTAGGAAGAGAAGCTAGCTACTTCGTCCATCACCAAACTTCTTGTTTAGGAGAAGAAGCAACAGTAGCTACTCCCTCTTTCATCAACCTCAACATTTAGGCGAAGACAATTGTTACTTCCTCCTACACCAACTCAGTGGTTAGCTACCCCTTTCTTTACCAAACTGACGGCGAGTATAAGCTAACTACAGTATGTCTTCCTTCACCAAATTCACCAAGGAGGAGATGCTAACAACTCACTATTCAGGAGAAGAATCTAATAACTTGCTCTTTCACTAAACTCTCTACGTAGGGGATGAGCTAGCTACTCCCTCCTTCTCTAAACTCACTATATAGGTAGGTAGTGTAGGTACTAGCTACTTCTTCCTTCACCAAACTGTTTAGGATGAGAAGCTAGCTACTTCTGCCTTCACCATAACTTATTATTTAGGAGGAAAAGCTAGCTACTTTTTTGGAAGAGAAACTAGCTACTTCCTGCTTCACTGAACTCACTCTATCGGGGAGAAGCTAGCTACTTCTTCTTTTACCAAACTATTTAGCAGATGGCGCTAGCTACTACCTCCTTCACCAAACTCACTATTTAGAAGAAGAAGATAGCTACTTCCTCCTTCACAAAACCTACTATTCAGCAGGAGAAGCTAGATATTTTCTCCTTCACCAAACTTGCTATCTAAGAGGAAAGACTAGCTACTTCTTTCTTCACTAAACTCCAAGTTATTTAGGAAGAGAAGCTAGCTACTTCTTCCATCACCAAACTACTTGTTTAGGGGAAGAAGCTAGCCACTTTCTCTCTCATCTAACTCAACATTTAGGTGAAGATAATAGTTACTTCCTCCTTCACCAAGCTCAGTGGTTAGAAGAAGTAGCTAGTTACCCTTTTCTTTACCAAACTGATTGAGAGGAGAAGCTAGCTACAATAAGCCACCATATTTACTATTAAGGAGGAGATGCTAACTACTCACTATTTAGGACAAGAATCTAAAAATTTGCTTGTTCGGTGAACTCTCTATTTAGGGGGATGAGTTAGCTACTCCCTCCTTCACCAAACTCACTATATAGGTGGAGACACTGGCTACTTCTTCCTTCACCAAACTGTTTAGGCTGAGAAGCTAGCTACTTCTTCCTTTACCAAGAACTCAATATTTTTGAAGAAAAACTAGCTACTTCCTGCTTCATTGAACTCACTATTTAGGGGGAGAAGCTAGCTACTTCTTCTTTCACCAAACTATTTAGCAGAAGGTGCTAGCTACTTCCGCCTTCACTGAACTCACTATTGAGGAGATAAAATCCAGCTACTCTACTTTCTCCATTCCCAAACTAACTATTGAACTACACTTCTCAAAGATCATTCTTTCAAACTGTTAAAAATTCAGTCTATATACAGAAAAGGATAGAGTTGACCACAATTAGGACCAAAGAGCGGACAGATGTCACAAAGACCATCAATAAATGGGACAAACCTTCCTGTCTATAGACATCCGTACATATTCTACTCTATGCTGTCTGTTTTTTAATGCTGCCACAAGTATTTTTATAATTTAAACACTATCTGGAAATATATAACAAACCTTAAATCTGACAAGTAGAGACCATCTAGAAAGTTGCATGACAGGTTTCTGTTAAAGTATACTCATGGCCACTAGGAAAACTGGCAATTTGTGGACAAAAATTGTTAGGCTGTGGTTTACTACGCTAGCAATTTCCTCTTTGAGGAAAATCTGACTATTTGGGAGAAAAAGCTAGCTACTTAGCCCTTCACCAAACCCATTGTTTAGGAGGAGAAGCTAGCTACCTCTTGCTTCACCAAACTTACTATTTTGGAGGGAAAATAATCCCCAATCTTACTGTTAAGGAGGAGATGCCAGCCACTTCCTCCTTCGTCAAACTGACTATTTATGAGGATAAGCTAGCTGCTTCTTCCTTCCTTAATATTTAGGAAGACAAGCTTCTTTTTTGTCTAGTTTGGCTTGGGGTCCATGGCAATGTAGAGGAAAGAAGGTTTCCTTGTATGGTCTCACTTTACAGAGAGGTTATATTGTCTTTGGAGTGTATTGTTGAGAGGCTGTGATAGTGGCGTAATAGTGCGACTTGGGCCCGTTATATGCACCCAGACATGCTTCCCCTGCTGTCCCAGTTGCATTCCAGCAGTGTTGGCATCCTTTTCTGAGGTTTCAGGGTGGACTTGGTGACCTCCAAGTGGTCGAATTGAGATTTCCAAGTGGCGAGCATTTTTTTCCCATAGACTTTAATGGGATTCGATATTCGGTTGAATAGTCAAATATCGCGGTCTATTCGAATCGAATTTCGAACTTTCGAATATTTCACTACTCGCTCATCTCTATTGACCACTATAGGTGCCCAGGGCTGGGAAGATGCCTCAAAGACCATCAATTAATGTGAAAAACCTTTCTGTAGGTGGACTTCCTTACATGTTCTATTATAAACAGCCATAAAGAAGAATACAATATCTGTTTTTTTAATGTTGCCACAAGCATTTGTATAATTTAAGCACTTTCTGAAAATATATAACAAATTTTAAATATGACAAATAGAGAACATCTGGAAAGTTGCATGAGACATTTCTGTTAAAGTATAGTCATGGCCCACAGGGAAGCAGCCAATTTGTGGGCAAAAAATTGGTAAGCTGTGGATCACAAAAAAATACTTAGAGAGATAAAATCAAAACAATATCCTTTCCTGGACAGAAGGTTCTGCCTGCCCCATTGACTTTTGAAAGGTGGCTCATCTCCATTGTTTGCCAACCACTGACCCAAGAGTAACTATGGGAGCTGCCTCTATACTAGTCCTCCTCACAAAGTGGCTGCTTCCCTCGAGAGCAGGCAACAAGTTGGATGTATGAAATAACAAGATTATTGGCACACGTTCTTATGCCCATTTTCTTGTGAACTTTAGACACCAGGCTTGCTCCACAGGCAGAAGGCCTCTGTTCGTATTAGCTAAAGTCAAGTAAGTTTGGTTCCTCTGAAAGTGCCAGTTTCTGTAGATATGAGTAACATACCGAGTATAGAAATACCAGATAATCTTTCAGCGGTTGTGTTATATGTAGGCACAATATCACTTTACCCTACAAACGTTAATACCAGTCTTGGGATTTGTCTTTTTTTTTTTAATTAAATCATTTACTCCAGTAGTGGACATTCGACCACCAGTTTGCCTCATGTTCATGCATGGCGTCAACCCTTCCATGGACAAAACAATCAGCAGCTCAAAGCATGTAACCAATAGCAGCCTATTTGGTACCGCTACTTGCTAGTTGTATTACAGGAGATCTTGTGCTGTATGTAGACGATGGTGGGTTGTTTCTACCACTCCTTTCGAGGTCTCGTCTTCAATACAAGTGTAGAAGTTCTTTAACCTTATCTCTTGTGCTTTATTACATTTTTCCATTTTTGTGTCCACATTCAGTTCAGAACGTTCACTTTCGCCATCATTCTCCATGTCCTCCTTGACAAGGATAGGGCCACTTTGCCCAAAAGTAAAGTGCAGTGTGTTCCTCGGTGAATATAAAGTGCACTTACTACAAGAAAGGAAATATCTTATGCCAAGCTAAGAGGATAAAAACCACAAATATGACCACCAATTTTCAGGTTATTGCTAGAAATGAAAAATAGCCACTAGATAAATTGAGTTAACGTGTGTTTGTATGTATGGATGCAGACGCAGCTGGGCACACATATCTGAGACAGTGTGGCACATCTATTCACCTGTATAATATAAAACATAATAGAAGGTAGGTCAAAGGTGGACATAATACAGGTTCTAAACAGTATCAATTATGGAAAGGTGTCCAAAAATACTAGCGGTCACTCCAGTTTTTCAAAAAAGTTAGTGAATCCCATATTTCATCTATGAGACATGACGGCGTGGTGACCTGTAGTCCTGCAGAACATTGGCAATTGAGTAGTTCAGTGCAGCCGCCCACAACCCAACAACATTGGGAGATATCTCTTGCAGTTGGGCAAGGTTTGACTGAATCTTCCAAATGTCATGTTTGCTATCTTCAACAACCCCAGTTTATACCTCCATGCAGAAGGAACTGTTCTTATGAAGCCTACACAAATTCAATAAGTATGTTATTTAGCAACTTGACGTATTTTGGACCCTACACACAAGATCCGGCTGGTTGTAGACGCTCCTGAAGACTGGAACTGTACTGGGTGCAAACATCTACGGATTCTTCAGGTTGTACATAACTTGTGACATTAATAGCGTTGGTTGAGTAACTGCTTGACTACGTAAGCCTATGCCTACAAGCCAAGGAACCTTCGAAGAACATCCATGAGCTGGTTCATTCACTTTCATAGCCTTTATCTAGTCAAGATGTTTTTTTCGGGTGAATTTGCTTGTATATATACAGCTTTATATGCTATGTTTTAATACTTAGATGCTGGTTTGAAGATCTCCATTAAGCAACGTGCGTTGCGTTTCTGTTGTTTCGTTTAACCTAGATTTGTCTTGTTTGCTATCACTTCTGTCTCCTTCATCCATGCCACTGACCTTGGATAAGCAAAGGACATTCTGAAAGCTCTTTTTAAAGTTGTCAGATAGGAAGGCATAAAGTATGGGGTTGGCACAGCTATTGGCATAACTCAGAACCACTACAAAGTCCCACATGGCTTTTAAGCCTGGAGTTGGTACTATTAAGAGTGAGACAGAGGAGACATTGAAGATGTAGAACGGGAGCCAACAAAATATAAAAACCGCTACCACTATAGACACCATCCTTGTAACTTTCTTTTCTGACCTTTTTCTTTTGGAGGAGCCAACTCGTATCCCAGAGGACTTTACTTTGATGATGATGAACAGATAGCAGAGGCAGATAATACTGAGAGGAACCAGAAATCCTAGGATGAAGGCGTAAATGATAAAACCAGTGTACCAGTTGCCAGAGTTATCAGGCCAGATAATGGTGCAGCTGCCTCTTCCATGGTATAATTGTACCCCGGCATAATTCATGATGGGCATGATGACCAAAAGCGAGATGGTCCATACAGCAGCATTGACCATCTTAGCAGTCCTTGGTCTCCTCCATTTTGCAGACTTGATTGGATGAACCACTGCAAGGTAACGGTCTATGCTCATGACCGTCAGGCAGAAGATACTGGTGAACTGGTTAATGCCATCCACCGTCATGACAATTCTGCAAATAACTTTGCCAAAGGGCCAGTGGACCAAAGCCACCTGCATGGCCAAAAAGGGCAAGCCAAGCATAAACAGTTCATCTGCTATGGCTAGGTTTAGTATATAGATGTTGGTGATGGTCTTCATCTTGGCATATCGGAGTATGACATAAATGACCAGTGTATTTCCACAAAGTCCGACGATACACACCACAAAGTAGATGAAGGTCAGGATGGCATTGCTCGTCATGTCATAGTAGTGTGATGTTGCGTTGGTGGATGCGTTGTTAGTTGTCTCCATAATGTACCCCTGTGAAACAGGAGAAAAATACAGCTCTGTGATGTTGGGTAAGTCTGAGTAATCCTGCTCCATTTTGTCGTTCTTTAGTGAGCACAAATGGCGTTTGTCTATTCAATACTCATCGCAGATCCTTGGGTTCCTTGTAGTCTGGTGGACGCTAAAATAAAACACATAAAAGCAAAAATCATTAAAAGCTAGCAACTGTAAGTAGCAACAAATTGACAAATCTATTTACTCTACCCAAGCCCACGTAGCTACGGCTACACATTATTGATCTTGCCTTTCCATGTATAGCATGATGTTCAATGACAATGTATATCTAGGCAGTTCAGACCTACACAACATGTTCTATTTCTCTCTATTCATATCCATAGAAGATTCCAAAATTCTGGCTGGTTGCCATTGGAAACAGACAGCAATTTAGCTCCACCTGTTGTCAGATGTGAGACGTGGCTTAGTCCTAGCTGGATAAGTATCATCTTCAGTGCACTGCTGTCTGGAAATCAGAAGAAGTGTTCCTCAACTCCAGTCCTCAGGGCCCACCTGTCAGTCATGATTACAGAATATCCCATAGAATGAATACCTGTGGTAAGTCCTGATGCATGGACATTAATTATCATGATCACTTGGTCAATACTAAGGACATTCTGAAAACATGACCGGCAGGTGGTTCCTGAGGACTGGAGTTGAGGAACACTGCTTTAGAGAACATCCACAAAGGACATAAATTGTGCAAAAAAATCTGTGAGAAATAGGGGTCAAAATTTGCATGAATTATACGTGAATTTGTCGTAGATTTGCCATTGATTTTACCCAATTCGTTGAAACTTACAGTGAAAATCCAGAAGATTAATTGGAGTTTCAATAGAGAATTTCTACACTGTTCCACAGGGTGTGGATGAGATTTCGGAAACATCTCAACCACTTTGCTGCTGCTGTAAATGCTGTAGATTTTCCACCTGCGATACTGTGGTGGACACCCTGCAGTGTATTCATCCTGTGTGGACCTACCCTTATAGAGGTTGTCTCATGAAGAAATCAGCTGATCGATGAAGGTCTTGTCACCAGGCGAAGCTGCACATTGTAGCACTATACACCATGCATGGACATGCTTGGTCCACCAGTGTAGAAGTTCTGGACATAGAAGACCTCCTTCTATGATAATAGAGCAAGCATGGCCAAACTGCTCTCTCCAGCTGTTGTAAAACTACAACTCCCACCATGCCCTGCTGTAGGCTGATAGCTGTAGGTAGTCTGGGCATGCTGGGAGTTGTAGTTTTGCAACAGCTGGAGAGCCTCTGGTTGGCCATCCCTGTAATAGATGAGACCACCAGTTTCACCAATCACAATGCCTTGTAGGGCTAGATCAGCCGAATGTACCTTTCACTGAGTGGTCCAAGACTTATTACTTAATTCTGGAGAAAATTTACTTTTTATCCATATGCAAGTGAGCAGAGAAGTGCAGGAAGGGTTGACCAAAGCCACTCTGAACACCCTTGCTTCTCCTGCTTCCTCAGCTAGTTCCACCTCTCCTTCTTGATTGACACTGCCAGGTTCCTGCTTAGTCAATTCACCAGGCCCTGTTATCTAAGAAGTAGAAGTAGGGGCTGGCAGAGGAAGCAGGAGGAGCAAGGGTGCACCAAACATCTTGATCCCACCCTTGGTGCACTTAACTGCTCATTTTTATAAATACTTTTTCTCCAGAATGAAGCAACAGACGGTATTATTATGTTCAGTTGAGACAGGTAGCTTTGGAATGTAAATGTGAACGTCATCACTGGAGAAGCCGAGAATTTGCCAAGTTTTATAAGATATTTTTAAGAAGGATGTATAGGAAGGGGAGAGTGTTCACTGTTCAGGACAGTCAGCAATTTTCCAGAACAGGACTCCCTTCCAAACAGCGCCCCTATCTGTCTGGAGGACTCAGCAAATCTGTGCATTGCACTCACAGCACACTGAGTCCTATAGGTATCAGGTAACCATTCAGTTCAGCTGTGGTGATTCTGCGAAGGAATTGTAGGTTGTCTGTCACCTCTGTAATGGCATTTACACCAACAGATTGTCTGATTGGTCAGATGGCCGTTTACACACACAGATCTTTTGTACACACCACCTATTGGTCTGATTGGACAGAAATTGGTCAGATAATCTGTTGGTGCAAATGTGCTTTCAGCACACTGCCACGTAGGGCAGTATGTGAAAGTCCGGTCCTCTAGAGTAAGGTTTTTGGTGCACCGTGGGTGGGGCTACTCTACTTGGTGCATTGTGGGTGGAGACACTCCATTCACACACCCACACCTGGCTTCTCCTGTGTCATTGCTACCAGCTCTGAAATATCAAGGAGGGTCAATCAAACAAAAAGGGGTGTGTTATGGAGGAGTAATGTGCACCAAACCAGACCAGCTCCACCCATGGTGCACCAAACCAGACTAGCTCCACCCATGGTGCACCAAAAGCCTATAAAAATTAAGGATTAGAGAACTGGATTTTCACAAGAAAGGTATGGTTATGTTTTGGGTCACCTACCGTACATGGTGCTATGTTTACTGTGAAACAGATTTTGGAGGTGACAGAACCCCCTTCCCCCCAACACACTTTTTAAACCATTGGCTTTCTGGCATTGGTATATTTTCTGATCAGCTTATTTTCAAGGTAACATAGTAACATAGTAACATAGTTTATAAGGCCGAAAAAAGACATCTGTCCATCCAGTTCGGCCTGTTTTCCTACAAGTTGATCCACGGGAAGGCAAAAAAACCCTGTGAGGTAGAAGCCAATTTTCCTCACTTTAGGGGGAAAAATTCCTTCCCGACTCCAGTCAGGCAATCAGAATAACTCCCTGGATCAACGACCCCTCTCTAGTAACTATAACCTGTAATATTATTACCCTCCAGAAATACATCCAGGCCTCTCTTGAACTCTCTTAGTGAACTTACCATCACCACCTCCTCAGGCAGAGAGTTACCTTCTAGCAGAAAGACATTGTCCACTATGCCCCACTAAATTCATGGGTTTAGCCCCCATACTATTAAATGCTGCCATGAATATAATTAGAGTTGAGCAAATCGAATCCAACAAATTGGAATTCAATCTGAATTTCAGGATAAATTTGATTCGCCTCAAAGCCAAATTTCCTTGTGCTTTGTGGTAGCGAATCAATTTAACCTGAAATAGTGTAAAAAACAAAAAGAATTCATAGCTCCTCCATTTGTTCGCGACGGGCACCCACCATCTTTATTGAAGATTTTGGCCAAAATCCTGTGCGTCCGGTGTGACAACATCACCTCGGGCCGCGCAACATATCGCGCCAAATCTTGAAGCAAGATGTCGGCGGCCTGTCCTCCAAATGGAGGCAGTAAGTATGATTTAATTTTTTTTCTGTTAATTTTATACTGTTTTTACTCTCAGATGCTGCAATCATGTATGAACGCGGCATCTGAGGGGTACAGTGATGGCAAGCGGCGATATCGCGGTTCCCTGTCATTGCACCCACTACTTACAAAAAAATGCGCTTCGTGACGAAGTAATTTATCACAAAGCTATTTTTTTGGTAAATTTTGGCGAAGTAGCCAAATCAAATTTTCCAAAACTTTGCTCATCTCTAAATATAATGTGTCTACAGTGACAGTGACGAGGGGACATCCTCTGCATCTGGAGGAAAGAAGGTTTGTACATAAACATAGAAGAGGATTCTTTACGGTAAGAGCAGTGAGACTATGGAACTCTCTGCCTGAGGAGGTGGTGATGGTAAGTTCACTAAAAGAGTTCAAGAGGGGCCTGGATGTATTTCTGGAGGTAATAATATTATAGGTTATAGTTACTAGAGATGGGTCGTTGATCCAGGGAGTTATTCTGATTGCCTGACTGGAGTCGGGAAGGAATTTTTCCCCCTAAAGTGAGGAAAATTGGCTTCTACCTCACAGGTTTTTTTTGCCTTCCCCTGGATCAACTTGTAGGAAAACAGGCTGAACTGGATGGACAGATGTCTTCTTCAGCCTAGGTTAATATGTTACATTTTTAACAATTCTTTTTTTTCTCTTTCCTCCCATCATTTCCATGCATTTTTGAAGGGAGCTGAGCTGTAATACCATACACAACATAAGAAGCAGCCGTTTTTTCTAACGTTGCATCCTTATCATTGAACCCCCCCCATCCTGCCTTCATGTACATGTCCTCACATAACTCCATGTAATGGGCCCCTTTAAGTCCTCCAGTCATTGCGCTCCGTGTAACTCGCATTACGGTAATAATATTGTAAAACGTAACCAAGGCAGCAATGCATTAGTCTCACACTTCTCACGCTCCTCCGTACATTGCCTGGATACTGATATTACAGTACATTTTGCCACGTTATAATGACCCAGTCCTGGTCCGTCACGCCGGCTGCAGAGGTCTGGCAGACGCAGAATGCAATAGGTTATTTCCAGCCGGCTGAAAAGACTATTGATTTTGTATCACGCTCTCAGTCTAATAGGAAACATTTCAAACACTTCAATAAAGCCTGATTGTGGGTTTAGCCGCCAGTATGCTCTGTACTGGCATCTGTGTCAACGAGGTCCTATCTGACACATTTATCAACCAGGTCATACATCGAAAGTGGAAATCCATGGTCATCCTAAAAGCCTATAAACCTGGTCTCCATCATCTACGTGTAAATAGTTTTCTCCATAATGTATGTCAAGCCAATACTATGGAAGCCTAAACTAGAGCAAGGATGACCTCATGATGGACAGATGGTGGCCTGGGCGGTATTTTCTGTTGGCATCTCTAAGGGCCAACTTACAATTAAGTCAGGCAGCAGCACTCAATATCAGGCAGAAGCAAATGCGATTTCATGGTGTATGAAAAGAGAGATAAGAACCCATCATCCCAAGGTAATATTGCTCCTTTAGAAATCCCTTGTAAGGTCACATCTTCAAGATGGGGTTCAGTTTTGGGCTCCACATTCTAAAAAAGGACATGGGAGAGGTATAAAGGGTTCAAAGGTGGGCCACCAGAGGTCATACAATCAGAAGTGGAAACCCATGGTCCTCCCTAAAGCATGTAAATCCCATGTTGTCCATCTAGGTGTAAATAGTTTGCTCCACAATCTATGTCCAACCATTACTATGGAAGCGAAAGGATGACCTCATGATGGACGGATGGTGGCCTGAGCGGTATTTTCTGTTGGCATCTCTAAGGGCCAACTTTCAAGTAAGCCATGTAGCAGCACTCAAGGTCAGGTACTAGCTTCAAAGGCAAATGAAGGTTCAGGGTGTATAAATAGAGAAATAAAACATCCGTGATCCCAAGATAATATTACACCTCGTAGAGTAAGGTCACATCTGTATCAGCAAGGTCCTATCTGACACATTTATCAACCAGGTCATACATCAAAAGTGGAAGTCCTACTAAAAGTAAACCCCATGTTCTCCATCATCTAGGTGTAAATAGTTTGCTCCATAATGTATGTACAGCCTCTGCTACAGAAGCATAAATTAGAGCAAAGATAACCTGATGATGAACGGATGGTGGCCTGGGCAGTAATTTCTGTTGACATCTCTAAGGCCACGTTACAAGTAAACCAGGTAGCAGCACTCAATGTCAGACAGCAGCTACAAAAGGAAATTAGATTTCAGGGTGTATAAAAAGAGAGATAAGACCCTATCGTCCCAAGGTAATATTGCTCCTTTAGAAATCCCTTGTGAGGTCACATCTTCAAGATGGGGTTCAGTTTTGGGCTCCACATTCTAAGACATGAGAGAGGTACAAATGGTTCAAAGGTGGGCCACCAAAGGTCATACATTCAGAAGTGGAAACCCATGGTCCTCCCTAAAGCCTGTAAACCCCATGTTCTCCATCATCTAGGTTTGAATAGTTTGCTCCATACTCTATGTCCAGCCATCACTACCGAAGCGTAAACTAGAGAAAGGATGACCTCGTGATGGACGAATGGTGGCCTGGGCAGTATTTTCCATTGACATCTCTAAGGGCCAACTTACAAGTAAGCCAGGCAGCAGCACTCAAAGTCAGGTACTAGCTTCAAATGCAAATGAAGTTTCAGGGTGTATAAAAAGAGAGATAAAACATCTGTGATCCCAAGATAATATTGCCCTTTGTACCGTAAGGTCACATCTGCATCAACAAGGTCCTATCTGATACATTTATCAACCAGGTCATACATCGAAAGTGGAAATCCTCCTAAAAGTAAACCCGGCGTTCTCCATCATCTAGGTGTAAATAGTTTGCTCCATAATCTATGTCCAGTAACTACTACGGAAGCATAAACTAGAGCAAGGATGACCTCATGATGGACGGATGGTGGCCTGGGCGGTATCTTCTGTTGGCATCTCTAAGGGCAACCTTACAAGTAAGCCAGGTAGCAGCACTCAATGTCAGGCAGAAGCAAATGAGATGTCAGGGTATATATAAAGAGAGATAAGAACCCATCATCCCAAGATAATAATGCTCCTTTAGAAATCCCTTGTAAGGTCACATCTTCGAGATGGGGTTCAGTTTTCGGCTCCACATTCTATAAAAGGATATGGGAGAGGTATAAAAGACTCAAAGGTGGGCGACCATAGAGTGGCTAATGATTAGTGCCATAAAGTAAGATGACCAGATAACAGCTCCATACATAAAGGAATCTAATAACCGTGATCTATCATTTCTAATTAATACTGCTAGGCAATTACTAGTAAGATTAGTGGTGGTCATAAGCCTCTGGCGCCCTTTGACAGGGATGGTTGATGTGTCCTCTGTGACCACTAGGGTCATACACCCCAAAGGCTGCCCCAAAGATAGAGTAAAGCTGGCCATACACATAAGATATCTACAGTATATTCCAAATTCACTGATTTTGAGGGAACCGGCTGACCATCTAAAGCGTATGGGGGCCCCTTGTCTCTTTCCAGTGGCAGATGTGGGGGTAGACAAGGATCAGGCTGATAGATTTCAACATGCCTGATCTATTTGTTCTCAGGGAGATAAGCCAGTGTGCATATGGATGAAGGGTTTGGGAGAAGTAACTGTAACTAAACGACAGCTACAGTATCTTTTAAAAATACCACTGAAGGCAAGGAGCTTGGCCAAGTCAAGTAGAACATTCTTCTTGAAGACTGAGACATTATGTTATTATGGACATATTAGGAGAAGACTCTCATTAGAAAAGATAATTACAGAGTTGAAGAGGTAAGAGGGAGAAGTTGATGGAGGCAATGGTAGATGTTAACATGAACATGTCTTCAAGAAGGTTGAAGACCAAAGTAGGGATGAGGACATTCTAGAGAAGCTCTTGGACCTGACAATGCCATAGTAACATAGCCGATAAGCAATGAGGAACTTATTTTTACACCAGGTTACGTCCATCCTTGAGTTAAGGGGAGGGGGGTAGTTACTAGTTATACCAGAGAGGGGAAGTTGATGGAGGCAATGGTAGAGGTTAACATGAACATGTCTTCAAGAAGGTTGAAGACCAAAGTAGGGGTGATGACATTCTAGAGAAGCTCTTGGACCTGACAATCCCATAGTAACATAGCCGATAAGCAATGAGGAACTTATTTTTACACCAGGTTACGTCCATCCTTGAGTTAAGGGGAGGGGGGTAGTTACTAGTTATACCAGAGAGGGGAAGTTGATGGAGGCAATGGTAGAGGTTAACATGAACATGTCTTCAAGAAGGTTGAAGACCAAAGTAGGGGTGATGACATTCTAGAGAAGCTCTTGGACCTGACAATCCCTTAGTAATAAAGCCGATAAGCATTGAGGAACTTATTTTTACACCAGGTTACGTCCGTCCTGGAGTAAGGAGGCTAGTTACTAGTGAGACTCGTTTCCAAGGTCCTTGTCAGATGACATAACGCAGTGACTCTCTACGTGCCGCTCTCTGTTTAGATCTGCATCATTTTATTAGACGAAGAGCAGTACACCAGTCTGACCACATTTCATCAGCTCATGTTTCCTACTATACTTATGGTCCAGGGCTGACTACTGTAGTGAGAAGATACGAGGCAGGAAGACATATGAGATAGCAGGACCAAATTCTTCATAGGTGATGTGTAGATCTAAGGAGCTTCAGCCTTGAATATTCACGTTACGCAGTGTGACATGTCATACGAGGACCACTACCACCTGTAGCTTCACAGCCTTATCTCCGTTAGGAACTTGTTACACTATTAAGGGGTCCAGGAAGCTGAGATATGAGGCGCTGTTTGTCAGGATCTTCACACTAGTGGGCACCAGTGATTTTCTTGCCCTGATTCCACATAAGGACTATCCAAAATCTGGTTTTGTCTATTGAGTCAGGGGAAGAAAGGATGTGTCCATTCACGAATCCCATATCTTACGTCCTAGACCCTGGAATTTAGTGAGCACCCACAGTCCACAGTGATGAGCCATGCTGGAACTCGTAGTGCCACACCACCTCTCGCCCTACGCCTTTATTTAACCCTTCACGCCATCTCTAATTTTCTGTCGATATTTGATTTTTAATAATCAGAAATCACAACTATCCTCCTTTTCTCCATACGGCAAACAATGCTGGGACTTGTGGTGCCAGGCAAGTTGATGAGACTGGTGGAAAACAAGTCCAGGGGGAAGAGGAATCACTGATCGGTTAGCACTTGTTGCATACGGATTGTGAGCTCTTTGCAACAAAGTAACAAATGCAAATCATTGCCGTTTATAAACAAACAATGGCTGATACAATGTAATAACTGAAGTGTGACAAGGTTGCCACCCGGACTCGGAGATCTTTTAGTGGGTGATGTGCTTTGCTGATGTGCAACTCATGGCATCCTAATGTGCCAATCAGTTCTGTGCCATGCATTCTGCCAACTACCATGTCAAATATAATGATCCCAGCACACTGGCGTCCTGGCAGAACAGCTCCATGTCATTAACGTCGCTGATAAGATTAGTCAAAGTTATGATTTACTTTGAGCAAACAGGTTGGGGAAAAAATTCAAAGAGAAACAACCCCATACAATCAGGAGCGTAGCTGCCCCGGGTTTTGCGTGCCAGGGCGGTGGGATGCCAACAAGTCACTCTGCCTTGGCAAGGTTATTTAGATACAGGGCTAGGGTAGCAAACTGAATCTTGTTACCCTGGGCATAGCAAAACCTGCATAGAATATATCCGTAAGGTATCATAGCTCACACCCCTGCACTCCAGCTGTGGTGAAACTACAACTCCTAGCATGCTCCATTCATTTCTATGGCAGGGAGTTATAGTTTTACCACAGCTGGAGGTTAGCCATCACAGATATCGCCTAACCCTGAGGTGAGAGATCTAATAAATATAGAAACAAATTGGTTCATTTTGGTGCAAAGAAATAAATAAGAAGTCACTTACCTGTCTAGGGTCACCCAGGGGTTCAAGACGACGCAGGGAATCCACCGTCTTCTCCGGCAGTGCACCTGACAAAGTCCATCATCCTGAAGTTTCTCACTTGCGATAGATTTCGGAAACTCTCCAATGTATTTCCGAGATCCGATGGGAGTAGTGCTCTTGCCTGCGTTTGGATAGTGACTTCCCTCTCCAGCTGGTCCTCAGCAGCAGAGCTCTCCCAGTGCGTGTGTGCTCAGTCTGAAGCTCCCTCTACATCTGAGGGTTGTATCCAGGAGTAATGAGAGGAGGACTTGCAGAATTCCTCCTGTTCACACACAGATGGTGCTCAAGCCATGCAATCTCTCTCAAGTCTATTGCGAGCTAGAAAGATGGAGACAGCGTCTGTCGCTCGCTCCCTGAATACAGACCCCCACCCCCACCTGACAGCCGTCAGTCACTGCACTTATTTCTGTATTTATCAGTTTATAAAAGGTAAGGTCTTTGTTGCAAAAATTCCTGCCATTACCCAATGAGCTTGCAGAAATCCATGGATGTGCTGCAGAAATTGTCAAAAAAAGACCTGACGTTTCGCATTTACGGAATGGATTTTCAGTTTCCGAAATGTCAGCATCAAATCGGCCACAATGTATCGATTAGGGGTCATTCAGACGGCGTATGTTTTGTTCCGCAAAAAAGCGGAACGGGTGCGGACCCATTCATTTCAATAGGACCGCAAAAAAGATAGAGCATGTCCTATGTTTGTATTCGGCTCCATGGCCCCATTCAAGTCTATGGATCCGCAAAAAAACGGAATGCGTTTCGTCTTTTGCGGATCCGAATTTGTACAGACCGCAAAAAAAAAAATATGGCCGTCTGAATGAGCCCTAAGGGTAAGGTTCTGTGCCATCTGCAGATGTAGCAGAGCTGAGGTTGTCGTTCTGTAGATTTTGTAATAACATGATCATGAAATTGTGAAATGACATATTCAGCTCTGCTACATCTGTTGATGTGTTTTCAATGTTCAAAGGGTTAATTATTTCTCCAGTAGCAACTGGTATGTGTGCCATAATTTCCAGTGAATGTAACTGAATATAGCAGCCGAAACACACACACACAGGAGGATGGGAGCAAATTGGAATAAAAATGCAAGTTGGGTACGTTATAACAATTTGTAAACCCCCCATCTTGTACCTGGGCGATAACAGCTATCAGTCTTTCTTCTGCTTGCTGTCAATGAATAGGGATAGGCCTTGAAGCTGGAAATGTCCTTCCCATACAAGCAAGTGTTTTGCCACAATGTGTCAGCACAGGTAAGTCTTAGACTGAAGAAACTCCTGCTGTTACCGCTATATTTAACCCCCTATGGATCACCTGTATTTAGGGCTGCAGCTATCAACTATTTTTGTAATCGAGTACTCTAATAAAAAACTACTTAAAAGAACGTTTTTCTTTATAAAAACTCATCAGCACCCTGTTCCATCAGCTGTCCCCTCAGTGCCATCAGACTCCCCCAGTGCCATCAGACTCCCCCCAGTGCCATCAGTTTCCACCTAGTGCCATCAGCTGTCCCCTCAGTTCCACCAGTTGCCCCCTCAGTGCCATCTGCTGCCCCTCAGTGCCACCAGCTTCCGCCAGTGCCATCAGTTTCCACCCAGTGCCATCAGATGCACCCTCAGTGCCACCATCTTCCACCCAGTGCCATCAGCTGCCCCCTCAGTGCCATCATCTGCCCCCTCGGTGCCACCAGCTTCCCCCCAGTGCCATCAGTTTCCACCCAGTGCCATCAGATGCCCCCTCAGTGCCATCTTACACCCAGTGCCATCAGCTGCCCCCTCAGTGCCACCAGCTTCCCCCAGTGCCATCAGTTTCTACCCAGTGCCATCAGATGCCCCTCAGTGCCACCATCTACCACCCAGTGGCCACCAGCTGCCCCCTCAGTGCCATCGCTCCCCCCCTCCAGTCCCATCAGCTTCCACCCAGTGTCATCCAGCTTCCCTCCTAGTGCCACAGTTGGCACCTCAGTGCCATCAGCTGTCCCCTCAGTTCCACCAGTTGCACCCTCAGTGCCATCAGCTGCCCCTCAGTGCCATCTGCTGCCCCCTCAGTGCCACCAGCTTTCCCCTCGTGCCATCAGTTTCCACCCAGTGCCATCAGATGCCCCCTCAGTGCCACCATCTTCCACCCAGTGCCATCAGCTGCCCCCTCAGTGCCACCAGCTGCCCCTCAGTGCCATCGCTCCCCCCCTCCAGTCCCATCAGCTTCCACCCAGTGTCATCCGGCTTCCCCCCTAGTGCCACCAGCTTCCCACCACTGCCACCAGCTTACCCCTCAGTGCCACCAGCTTCCCCCCACTGCCACCAGCTTACCCCTCAGTGCCACCATCTCCCCCTACTGTCCCCAGCGTCGGGACATAGTGCACACGTACACGCACTTTGTCCTGATTATATGTCAGGAGGAAAGTTCAGCACAGTGCGGGCCGGTGGGTGACCACAGAGCGGCGAGTAATAGCAAGTGGTCACATGGCACAAATGGGAAAAAAAAATTAGCATCGAAGATTTTTTTTTGTGTCTAATTACTCCATTCAATCGAGTAGTCATTTGAGCCCTGACTGATAGGCTATGGCAAACTTTCAAGGGTTCAGGGGTTTATTTCCATTCCCTGACAGCAAGCAAATATTTTTAAAAAATGACACAAGTAAACAGAGTTTTTATTTATTTTTTATTTATTTATTTATTAAGTTTAATAAGCTATGACACATATAGGAATGGAACATTCTGTAGCCCATCGTAATGCTCACAGCAGCACAGAGTATTTAATGTTTACAAGATAACTTGCATGCGAACTGTTTCCCGTTCTGTCTGGAGACATGATGACAGGTCCGCATGAGATCATGACAAGCAAAAAACTAGATAATAGAAGGAGCGGGGGTCTCTGGTTGGCACAGGCTGCACCTGCGGGGCGTTCGTACTGAAGTCCTCACATCTGAAGGATCAGTGCACTGAACAGAAGGAGCTGAATGAGAGACACAGATTGCCCATTCTTTGATCCTGACATCCCCATTCTTTGATCTGATAAGGAAATGTCAGTGACAAGCAGAGATTTCATTCCTCCAGACGCGTGTTAAATAACATACAAGTCTAATGAGCAGGTCTAATGGTAAAGCGTCAGAAGAAAGGAGTCCTGAGCACAAAGAGCGTAATGATAATAATAATTAGGGATGAGCGAGTTTAGTTTCCCTGTAAGGCTGTATTCACAGATCTATCTATCTATTATCTATCTATCTATCTAATATCTATCTATCTATCTCATATCTATTCCATATCTATCTAATCTTATCTATCTATCTATCTATCTATCTATCTATCTATCTATCTATCTATCTATCTCTATTATCTATCTATCTATCTATCTATCTATCTATCTCATATCTATTCCATATCTATCTAATCTTATCTATCTATCTATCTATCTATCTATCTATCTAATATCTATTCCATATCTATCTAATCTTATCTATCTCGTATCTATCTATCTCTATTATCTATCTATCTTTTATCTATCCCTATCTATATATCTATCTTCTATGTATACGCCTGTCTATCCTATATATCTGTCTAGTCTAACTCATCTATCTATTGATCTGCACACACATCCATCCGGGAAGCGCTCATCTCTTACTGACCCCACTGCCAACACAATTAGAACCAGGGCTGCTCCGCCTGTGGCGATCGGCGGTGCAGCCCTGAGGGATTAAAAAAAAAAATAAAAATTAATGGTTCGGGGGGGGTCCAGACCTGTTGGACGCCCCCTGTCGGTGTGTCCCTGTTCATATCTAGCTATCTCATATCTATCTATCTATCTATCTATCTATCTATCTATCTATCTATCTATCTATCTATCTATCTATCATCTATATCTAGATATAAAGGAAAAAAGCGGCACCGCAGTAGATGAAGTAAAAATGGAGTGCCAGCGGCTGTGGAGGTGATCCAACTTCCAAATTAAATAAATAAAAAATAATTCCACGGCACTTCCCAAATATAATCAAAAGTAATGCTGTTTATTCACCAGAACGCGACGTTTCAGTCCTCTTGCTGGGACTTTTCTCAAGCAGTGACATGATCGACATGATAGATATCATCTATATCTATCTATCTATCTATCTATCTATCTATCTATCTATGTTTCCTGGACGTTCTACAGCAGTACAGTCACAAATGATTTAAAGCTCCCTAGGTACAACTAGTCAGAGACAGGCTAGTAAGCTGTAATGGTCAATCAATCAGTTAACCAACCACCCTGGACCCTATAAAGCTGGGCAGGAAGAAGGAGCCATTGTATTTTATTTCTCTGTAGGTCATGACAGAGACAAGATCTTACATTATCAAGAAATCACAGGGCGTGGCCTCTGTCCCTCAGCTTGAAGGTGCAGCAGAACGGCACTGGCTCTGATGTATAAAATACATTGTGCCTTTTGCAGGGTTTGGGGTGGCCCCAATGCTATGTTGGGTCCCCCGGACACTGTCGAGGTGTCACCACGTGTAGCTGCTCTCTGGAAGGGATGGTAAGGTGTGGTGTTCCCCAATGGGAAATAAGTCCAGAGAGTCAGGGTCTGCAGTAACCAGTGTGCCTCTTTACTGGAGGAACTGAAGAGTGAAACAATACAGGCGAGGCATATGGCACAAGAAGGGTTTTATGCTGAGAAAATCTAGCTGTCCCTCTCTCTCAGAAGGCTGGCACCCTGGATTTCAGTAACGCTTTCGATACGGTTCCCCATAAAAAGCTGATAGAGAAGTTATCAAAGATTGGACTTAACCCCTGGATAGTTCAGTGGATCTGCAGTTGGCTGAAGGACAGATACCAGAGGGTTGTTGTTAATGGAGTGTATTCTTTGATTATTTAATTTAATAAATGAAAAGTTAAGCTTTATCATCAGGGTCACAGAGCGATTTTCATAGCTCTTCAGATATTAGTTTCTTCTATGGGGGTTTTATTACTACTAGGAGAACTATGGAGATCTTTATGAATACTGGGGACACTTTGAGGGCAATTTTACTGCTGGGTACAATGGGGGGCTTCATCAGTCATACTATGGAGGCTTTATTACTACTGGAGGCACTATGAGGAAAATGATTTCTATTATGTGGCATTACTACTACTGGGGGTACTATTGATGGGTATTATAATTATCTGGCACAGTATGGAAGGCGCTACTGCTAACAGGGAAAACTTAGGGAGCATTATCACTGTTGAGGCACTATTACTAATGAGGGCACTGTGGGAGATAATTATTAGTATTGGTGGGACTTTGGGGAGCACTGTTACTATAGGGGGCCTACCTATATGGCACTGTTATCTCTACAGTAAAGTATTTGGAGGCATTGGTGAGCACAATCACCACAGCAGGATAACACTGTGACACCAGGATGACGAGGATAGAAACGTGAGGAACTTAAGATGTCTGTGTGCAAAGTCTGCAGAAAGAAAATGTAGCTGAAAGAACTTGTCATGGCGGTCTGGGCCGAATAGAGAAGATAAGAAAAGAGAATGTCTACATCAGAGGATATAAGAGGTATGTAGTGCTGTATCCTCATGTATGTTTGGTAGTTGTGAATGTGGTGCATTGTGAATGCATGTTATAGTCACCCCTTTCTTCAGAGCCATGTTCTGCAGCTGTGGTCAGTTCCCTTCTGGCGCTGCTTGTTTACAAACTGAAGTCGGTACTTGGATATATGGTATATATATATGGCATGTGACCACTTTAGACAATCAGTTGCCTAATGCTGAGGACAGTGATTGGCTGCAGTGGGAACACGCCATATCCCTGGACATCAGTGTGTACATCACCAACACTGTACTTGCTTGTTGCATCTCTGTAAGTCTTTGTTTACATGGCCGCAGCAATGATGCTATTAAGTCCAATATGTGACATGCATCATCACATCAGCAAAGCATTCAAACTAGAGTGTCAGGGATGTAACAGAGGAGAATTGTGGATTTATTTTCATATTTTATTTTTAACTATTGGACAACCCCTTTAATTCTGACGTTTTAGTTATTCCAGAGCATTATGTTTAGGACATTTTGTGGGTACGGAATGGGGGTGTGGTCCCTAAAAAGGGGCAGGGTGTATGTCCTTAAAAATTTGGGCTGTCCGTGATTTTTGGTTCAGTTGTCCAGAAAAATTTAAATGGAAGGTTGACCCTGCTACTTGATCACAGGGCTAGTGACCAATGGTCTGTGGCTCAGTGTCCCCATCTCAGTGTCTTCTTCTGGTCACTCATGCAGACTGGCAGCATCTTCCCCTCCAAGCACTGGTCCCAAACTGCAGAACACCAGGGGCTCTGACAGCTCTCCTTATATACAGTTTCTGGTTAAATTAGAACCTTCTAATGGGAGGGGTGAAGTGGAGAAACTCAGCACAAACAGATACATTGTTACACTTTCCGTCTGTCATAGACTTACATTAGAGATTCAATGATACTCAATGGCAATGACATAGCAGTTTTTCCAGACAAAAACAAGTTTCCAGAGAGCTAAGGATGCTTTTGCATTAGCGGCAGGGGTGTCTGGCAAGCTGTTCCGGTGGGTGAACAGCCTGCCGGATCCGTGCTGCCGCTACTGCACGTCTGCATCCAGAACTATGCTTCGTCCCCATCCGCTATAATGGGGGCAAGCCGGCGTTCCGGATGCAGCATGACAAACATGCCGAGAGGCGGCCGGACTAAAATTACAACATGTCATAGTTTCTCTCTGCATGTTTGCCATACTGCGGCCGGAACTCTGGCCCGCCCCCATTATAGTGAATGGGGACAGAGCATAGTTCCGGTCGCACAGGTTCACCTGCCAGGACAACCTGCTGGACACCCGTGCCGCTAATGTGAAAGTAGCCTAAACCAGACATTCACAAGGTCAGTCTGTCAGGTTTTGGTGGTAAACAAGTCTGGCTTTTCCCTCTCAAACTTGCTCTTCTTTAAACCTTATGCCAGCTGTAGAATATCACCAGATTCTTATTCAATGTCCCAACAGTCTCTCAGTATTCATTAACCCTTTCCTCAGAGCCTCACAAATACAGTGCAAATGAACAGGATATATATCACAACATACATATAAAGTGCAGTTAAACAGTATAACTCTTTCAGGTGAAATAAAGTAAGAAGATTATAATTTTGCATAGGGGAAACAGGGACAAATGTCCATAAATATCCAGACTTCAGAGTGTCACTGCTCCAGGTCACTACACAGACACTTCTCCAGCACTCCAGTTGCGCTGTATATCACCTGTTGTCACCTCAATTGCGTCCACCACATACACAAGCAAGACAGACAATGTGCACCTACCATAAGATGTGTTAGGCTGTTGCTTTCCTTCTGCTGTACGTTACCTGGCACTCTATGCCTGGGGTTCTCTAGGACAGGGATTAGCTCCAGTGGTGGTGAAACTACAACTCCCAACATGCTCAATTCACTCCTGTAGTAGTCCTGAGAAGTGTGCATAGTGGGAATTGCAGTTTCACCACCGCTGGAGTGCCAGAAGTTTCTGATCCCTGCTCTAGGAGATGTCTCTGCTCTGGTTATGTGGTGGTCGCTTCCAGAGTTCTCATAATGTGTAGTTTTCTTACTAGATGTCTACCTCTTGTGGTGAATCTGAATGTACCTGCACTCGTCAGATCGCAGCTGTCACTCAGCTTAATTTATGGCAAGCAGCAGCTTGGTAGACTGCCTGGAAATCCCTGGTTCTGTTGACTAGGTATTGATTAGGTATTTAACTCTAGCAAAAGGTCTTGGAAAGCCAGACTCTGCAGGGAATGCCAGCGGCTTTTACCAGATGTCTGCTCTACCTGTTTATCACACAGATTTTATTCTCTGCAAAATGAGAGCAAGGAATTTCTTCTTTTTGTCTTGTGTTTAGGCATGGTGATGAATCTACCAGCCCTGTATGGAAACATTGGCAGTGGGAAACGAAAATGCAGAGGTATCTTCCAAAAAGAGAACCATCTCGCCAAGTGCCACCTATAGGAAGTGGATTCCTATGAATTGTCTTACCATGGACTACTTCCAGTAAATCCTCACACAGTACTGGTCAGCACCCTGCTTAAGCCGCTTCCAAGGCATCACACTGAGCCAGCCAGAATCCTACTCCATACTGATGAGGGGCAAGCACCCTGAAACAGCTGTCCATAGCTGTATATAACTGGCTTGGCTATATTCAGTTGTCAAATCTCAAGACTTCTTGGAAAGGCAAATCTTGGTTCACAGATCATAAATGGTTCTCTGTCTTTGGATTGAGATAGCTTCTCTGTTTCTCCTGGATAGGAATAGCTCAGCCTAATGTTGGAAGCTAAGCAGATTTAAAGGGAACCTGTCATCAACTTTATGCTGACTGTACTGCGGGCAGCATAAAATAGTGACATAAATGCTGATTTCAGCGGTGTGTCTCTCTTGAGCTAAAAGTGAGTGGTTGCTGAGAACCAACATCACAAACATTGCATCCCAGGCCTTGAAAAGAGTCATATCTACCTGAGAAGAGTCATGGTTATTCCTAATCTCCTGCTCTCCCCACCTATCTGCTGATGACTGGTAGTTCTCTCCTAGAGAGAAAGGGAGAAAACTAGGTAGAAGCCTGTCAGTCATCATCAGGTGGGCAGGGAAAGCAGGAATCCATGAATAACCATGACTCTTCTCATGAAGATTTGACTCTTTTCTAGGCCCAGTCTGCAATGTTTGTGATGTTGGTTCTCGGCAACCACTTACTTTTAACTTATAAATGACAGACCGCTGAAGTCAACTCACCTGTCTCTACTTTATTCTGCTGTTAGTATGGGTAGCATAAAGGTGATGACAGGTTCCCTTTAAGTTAGGTTCTGTTTTGCATGAAAGACTCTTCCTACCACTCAGCAGGTGCTTGAAGTAAGATCATCTAGCACAGTGTCCCTCAACTCCAGTCCTCAGGGCCCACCTACCGGTCATGATTTGAGAATATCCCATAGAATGAATATCTGATAAATCCTGATGCACTGACACTAATTATATGACCTGCTCAATACTAAGGAAATCCTGAAAACCTGACCAGGAGGGGGGGGGGGCCTGAGGACTGGAGTTGAGGAACACTGATCTAGCAGACAAAAAGGTGCAGAATAAGCTTAAATGTGAGAGACTGTCCTGCGTCCAAAAAGGAGAGAGTTTTTCTTGGTCTTCCAGTAATGGATGAATGACCGAAATAGGCAAATTAGATGGAAATTCTTTGAAATGTACGAGGCTGCCCCAAAAGCTCATTCTGTAGTTGTAAAACAATCCATATAAGCAATGTTCCTCTCAGAAGAGTCACCACACCTGAAGGAACCCATGGGCTTTAAAGGGGTTTTCCGAGATTGTATTACGGATGACCTAACCTCAGGATAGGTCATCAGTATCTGATCGGTGGGGGTCCGACACCTGGGACCCCTGCCGATCAGCTGTTTGAGAAGGTACCAGTGCTCCTGTGAGTGCCGCTACCTTCTCCCCGCTCACTAAGCACAGCGCCGTACATTGTATAGTGGTTGTGCTTGGTATTGCGCTCAGCCCTATTCACTTGAATGGGGCTGAGCCGCTCCTAGGCCACGTGACCGATGAACGTGAAGTCACTGGCCTAGCAAAAGCTAAGAGAAGGCCGCGATGCTCACGGGAGCGCGTGCACGCAGCATCAGGTCATAGTGTGCATGGGCCAGCGAATAGAGTGGAGCGCCGGACCGGAGGGCAGCTGCAGCGCAGGACAGGTAAGAAAGGTTTTTATTTTAACCTTATGTAGCTGGGTGGTCTGATCTGAGGTCTGATGGGGGCACATTCTGCTGATCTGAGGTCTGATGGGGGCACATTCTGCTGATCTAAGGTCTGATGGGGGCACATTCTGCTGATCTGAGGTCTGATGGGGGCACATTCTGCTGATCTAAGGTCTGTTGGGAGCACATTCTGCTGATCTGAGGTCTGATGGGGGCACATTCTGCTGATCTGAGGTCTAATGGGGGCACATTCTGCTGATCTAAGGTCTGATGGGGGCACATTCTGCTGATCTGAGGTCTGATGGGGCACATTCTGCTGATCTGAGGTCTGATGGGGGCACAATACGCTGATCTGAGGTCTGACGGGGGCACAGTCTGTTAATCTGAGGTCTGAAGGGGGCACAGTCTGTTAATCTGAGGTCTGACGGGGGCACATTCTGATGATCTGAGGTCTAATGGGGGCACATTCTGCTGATCTGAGGTCTGATGCGGGCACATTCTGCTCATCTGAGGTCTGATGCGGGCACATTCTGCTGATCTGAGGTCTGATGGGGGCACAATACGCTGATCTGAGGTCTGATGGGGGCACATTCTGCTGATCTGAGGTCTGATGGGGGCACAATACGATGATCTGAGGTCTGATGGGGGCACATTCTGCTCATCTGAGGTCTGATGCGGGCACATTCTGCTCATCTGAGGTCTGATGCGGGCACATTCTGCTCATCTGAGGTCTGATGCGGGCACATTCTGCTCATCTGAGGTCTGATGGGGCACATTCTGCTGATCTGAGGTCTGATGTGGGCACATTCTGCTGATCTGAGGTCTGATGCGGGCACATTCTGCTGATCTGAGGTCTGATGGGGGCACAATACGCTGATCTGAGGTCTGATGGGGGCACATTAAGCTGATCTGAGGTCTGATGGGGGCACATTAAGCTGATCTGAGGTCTGATGGGGGCACATTCTGATGATCTGAGGTCTGATGGGGGCACATTCTGATCATCTAAGGTCTGATGGGGGCACATTCTGATGATCTGGGGTCTGATGGAGGCACAATACGCTGATCTGAGGTCTGATGGAGGCACGATACGCTGATCTGAGGTCTGATGTGGGCACATTAAGCTGATCTGAGGTCTGATGGGGGCAGGGGACTGTTAGTTTAGTGATGTAAAAACTGGGGACAGGTTTTCCTTTAACATAGGAGTCCCCTTGTTTTTTACTCCTATTACTCCTATATTTTACTGCATTATGGGGGCACAATACGCTGATCTGAGGTCTGACGGGGGCACAGTCTGTTAATCTGAGGTCTGAAGGGGGCACAGTCTGTTAATCTGAGGTCTGACGGGGGCACATTCTGATGATCTGAGGTCTAATGGGGGCACATTCTGCTGATCTGAGGTCTGATGCGGGCACATTCTGCTGATCTGAGGTCTGATGGGGGCACAATACGCTGATCTGAGGTCTGATGGGGGCACATTCTGCTGATCTGAGGTCTGATGGGGGCACAATACGATGATCTGAGGTCTGATGGGGGCACATTCTGCTCATCTGAGGTCTGATGCGGGCACATTCTGCTCATCTGAGGTCTGATGCGGGCACATTCTGCTCATCTGAGGTCTGATGCGGGCACATTCTGCTCATCTGAGGTCTGATGGGGCACATTCTGCTGATCTGAGGTCTGATGCGGGCACATTCTGCTGATCTGAGGTCTGATGCGGGCACATTCTGCTGATCTGAGGTCTGATGGGGGCACAATACGCTGATCTGAGGTCTGATGGGGGCACATTAAGCTGATCTGAGGTCTGATGGGGGCACATTAAGCTGATCTGAGGTCTGATGGGGGCACATTCTGATGATCTGAGGTCTGATGGGGGCACATTCTGATCATCTAAGGTCTGATGGGGGCACATTCTGATGATCTGGGGTCTGATGGAGGCACAATACGCTGATCTGAGGTCTGATGGAGGCACGATACGCTGATCTGAGGTCTGATGTGGGCACATTAAGCTGATCTGAGGTCTGATGGGGGCAGGGGACTGTTAGTTTAGTGATGTAAAAACTGGGGACAGGTTTCCTTTAACATAGGAGTCCCCTTGTTTTTTACTCCTATTACTCCTATATTTTACTGCATTATGCGGTAGAGTATTTAGACTAGGGTATGTAGAAAGTCTATTGTACTGTACTTAACAGCATAGATGATCTAGCAGTTTATACAGTCATCTTTCTAATACAATATTATAACCACAACTAGTAGTATGTGCCTGTAAAGTTGGAAACGTGCGTTTGGGAAGCCACTAAGTGGGAAGCCACTCAAGTATGTTTCGCCCCCCTATGCTGAACCTCTAGCTACGCCTCTGGAATGGACAATGGAAAATTTCATTATTTTTTGCGTTTTATCACTGTTCTATTTTAGTACATCTCAGTGTGTTTTGTGATATCACTGTGTGCCTTATGCCCGTGGTGGAACTTATCTGTACTCATTATTATTCCACTATGACGTCATTGTGTGCAGACAGAAGCCATAGTCATTCTCCCCTGATGGCTTTCCATGGCCTGGTTCCCATTTCTGTGGTCACTCTTAAAAGACAGTAACTGGAGTCTGCCCAGAATTCCAGACCTTTTCTTAGAGAAGGGGGGTGTCTTCTACTTCATCCAAACAAGTTGCAGCTCATAGTGTGGAAGCTGGCAAGGACAACCCATTATACCTAAGATTTCCACTGAGGTTGTTAAAACTAGGCTAGCTGCCTGAAGGCCTATAACATTTTTGTGGAATGTATTAAAAAACCTCATGGTTTAATTCAGCACCATCAAGGCACAGTTGTAAAGCAAGGTTTCTAACAACTATTTTGTCAGGGGTTTCTGTCATTGCCTTAAAGGGGTTGTCCCACAAAAAATATTCTACACTTTTCAAATCAGCACCTGGATCTGAATACTTTCGTAATTACATGTAATTAAAAATTTTGCATAGCCACTAAGCTATTCAATGATATGTATCTGTACAGCGCCACCTGCAGTTTGCTCTTTTTCTTATTTCTTTGACCTGCTCACTGAGAAGGCCGCACATGCTTAGTTTCATCCTTTAACTGCCTCCTGAGCTGTGATAGGGAGAGCATAGACTCGCCTCCTGAGCTGTGATAGGGAGAGCATAGACATGCCCCCTTAGTTGCTGCAGAAAACACACTCCCCTTGAGCTGTCAACTTGATATAAATCTAGCAGAGCAATGAATGTGGAGATCTCTGGATCCATGTGAGGTACAGGGCTGGTCCTAGCTTTGTTAGGAAGAGATCGTCATGGACTGTATGATGTCTGATTTTCATTTTTCACATTAGTCATGGGGCAACCCATTTAAAGAATCTCAGTCCAGCATTTCACTGCCTGCACCTTCTTGGGCTTGTCTATAGTGTTAGCTGCACTGACTAAACATCATAGGATTCTTCTCATAGAATCATAATTTTCAAGATATTCTGGTTGGTTATCATCATTCTGTAGTATTAGTGAATAGAGATGAGCGAACGTGCTCGTAACGAGCACTGTACCCCTCGGCTCCCCTGCGCTCGCATGGGCGCAGGCAGCCGCTTCTGACGGAAGCGGCTGCCTGCGCCCATGCGAGCGCAGGGGAGCCGAGCGGTACAGTGCTCGTTACGAGCACGTTCGCTCATCTCTATTAGTGAACTACAGGAGTGGTCATACTAGGTGCCATATCTCAGAGATATAGGATCCACAAGGCCAGGAACAGGAGGAATGGCACTCTTGATGTCAGAAGGACTGTCTTAACATACAGTATATCCAAAGGATGGGTACTTTCAGAAACTCTGAGGCTCTGTATCTCAGCATCAAGGACTCAATAAGGGGCAGGGAGCAAGTAATGATACTATTATGGAGGATAAGGGTATCTATTGAAAAGTACTTCCAGTATAATCAGTAATTCTACCTGCTCATCTTCCATCTCCTGGATTGAACTAGGGCACATATTGGGGTGTACATAGAAATCACTGGGCCCCCATGCCCCATTCATAGACTCCTCCCACTGCCCGTTCCTGACCGGTATATACAGCAGTGTACTGATATGTAAGGTATGAAGTATAAATGACAGCTCATTCCTCACATATCAGTACATTGCTGTATATACTATATACCTATACACACTGCATCTATTATACTTCATTCCTTACATATCAGTACATTGCTGTATATACTATATACCTATACATGCTGCATCTATCATACCTTGTACCTCACATATCAGTACACTGCTGGGTATACTACATACATGTGTGCACTGCATCTATTATACCCTGAAGTATGTGTATACATATAGATATATGATTATGATTTATTCACAGGTCCTGGCAGATGCTCCTATCTAACCTGGGAACTACACCATTCTTTGTGCAGCAACTTTACTAGATGTCCAGGACCTGTGATGCTGAGGATGATGTCATCACAGGTCCTGGCAGATGTTCTCATCTATCCTGGGAACTACACCATTCTTTGTGCAGCTCCTTTACTAGATGTACAGAACCTGTGATGCTGAGGATGATGTCATCACAAGTTCTGGCAGATGTTCCCATCTATCCTGGGAACTACACCATTCTTTGTGCAGTTCCTTTACTAGATGTACAGGACTGACATCATCAATGATCTTCTTGCTTTCTCCACTGACAATAAGGATACTATACTGGAGCTGGGCAGTAATGAGTGTAATTGGGGGGTGGAGCCTTTGGTTCACTGCAGGCACCTTTTCCCCAGGGGCCCCATAGCAGCTGCGTGGTCTGCCTCTATTATAGGTACGCCACTAGACACACTCCACTGGAACAAATCTACAACGCTACTTCACAGTCAGTGTTTTAACCCTTGATGAGTCATGACAAGCTGGACATCCTCTCTGCGTAGGCCTCGATTTACCAAAGAACATTTGAATACAGTCTTCTGTCCCACTCATTTGATCACTGCTTTGTAGGTCCCATTCTTGACTGTGCTGCCTTAGGATGTTCAGGAAAACGAACATTTATTTACCTGAAATTTTCATTTCCTCTAGTCCATAGGCAGCACAACTTCTACTCCCTTTAATTCAATATTGCTTTATAAGAATACGCTTGTTTCAACTTTATAGGGTCATGGTGATTGATTCATCATTACAGCTTACTAACTTGTCTCTGTCTAGTTGTACCTAGGGAGCTTTAACCCATTCTTGACTGTGCTGCCTACGGACTACAGGAAATAAAAATTTCAGGTAAATAAATGTTTTTTTTGTATATCATATATATCTGTGTATCTATCTATTTTATATCTATCTATCTATCTATCTATCTATCTATCTATCTATCTCATATCTATGTATGTATGTATCTATGTAGCCAGGGGCGTAGCTATAGGGGGTGCAGAGGTAGCAGTCGCTACCGGGCCCTGGAGCCTGAGGGGGCCCATCAGGGGCGTAGCTATAGGGGGTGCAGAGGTAGCAGTCGCTACCGGGCCCAGGAGACTGAGGGGGCCCAAAGACCCTTGTGCTGTATAAGACAACACACAAAACACTGAGGAAAGGGGGGCCCAAGATGAACTCTTGCACCAGGGCCCATGAGCCGTTAGCTACGCTCCTGTATGTAGCTAATATCTATATATCTATCTCATATCTATTGATCTCATATCTTTCTTTCTATCTATCTATCTATCTATCTATCTTATCTTATCTTATCTATCTGTCTTTATATCCAGAGTATCTGTCTGTCTGTTTATCATCTATATTTAGTACTGGGGTACAAGACAGAATAGCACTGAATCATGTCCCTTTTTATGTATTTATCATGCACTGGTAGATAGATTATAAAGTAAAATTTTCACATCTGCAAATGATATAATTGCCCAGAGAATATTATGCTACAGAGGGATTTAGAGAAAATGGAAGGATACAATGGGAAATAGCAAATGAAATTCAGTGTGGTTTTGCACTTAGGATGTGATAACAAATGCCCTAATTACATTTTAAGTGGGATACATTTGGGTGATAGACTAATTGCCTCAGACATGTCCGTAGACAGAGAAGAGATCTGTAGCAGCTAGTGCCAGGCAGCTGCTGTAAAAGGAACATGCATCATCCACTGATCAATAGCAATTTTCAACACTGCGTATGTTCTGGACCCCCAGGTTATAAGAAAAGAATAAAAACTATTATCACAAAAGAGATCATTAAAGCTGTACAACCATAATTATGAAAAATTTTTATATTTATATATCACTAGCTTGAATCACAACAACCACAATGCCTTGAAAAAGTATTCATACCCCTTGAACATTTTTTCATGTGACATCCACAAACTTAAATGTATTTCATTGGGATTTTATGTGACAGACCAACATAAAGTAGCAAGTATGTGTGAAGTGAAAAGAAAATGATACATGGTTTTCAACATTTTTTAATAAACAAAAATATGGAAAGTGTGGCGTGCATTTGTATTCAGCCCCCTGTACCCTGATAACCCTAAGGGCTCGTTCACATCACCGTTTGGATTTCCGTTATATTTTAGATCTGTTTCTAATAACGGATCTAAATATAATAACGGAAGGCAAACGGATACAAACGGACAACATATTGTCCGTTATTTTAACGGATAGACCTAACGGATCCGTTATAATAACGGACATAATGCGTCCGTTTATGTCCGTTGTGTTCCGTTATTCCCGTTTTCTAACGGATCCGTTTTTTTTTTCTTTTGAAGACAGAAGACATTAATCATTTGAGCATGCGCAGAAAATAAAACGGATCTTCAAAACGGACGGAATAACGGATCATATTTTAAGCACTCCGTTTCTATCCGTTACTCATTGACTTCAATGCAAATAGTAACGGATCCGTTACATCTCCGTTATTTTAGACGGGAACAAAAGTCCTGCATGTAGGATTTTTTTCTCCGTCTAAAATAGCGGAAAGCGGACGGAATGGAGCCAAACGGAGTACAACTGACACTTTATCAGTTCAATACAAGTGAATGGGATTTTAAACGGATACGTTTCTTTACGTTCAATTCATCCTCTGAACGGAGGAATCGAACGGAAAGATGAACGGTGATGTGAACGAGCCCTAAGCAGTAACCTCATTAGTAAATAGATTCCACCTGTGTGTAATTTAAAGTGAAGGCCTCAAAGGCTTGTTAGAGAACATTAGTGATCAAATAGTATCATGAAAACCAAGGAACACACCAGACAGGTCAGGGATAAAGTTGTGGAGAATTGCAAAGCAGGGTTAGGTTATAAAAAATATCTCAAGCTCTGAATATCTCACAGAGCACTGTTCAAACCATGATCTGAAAATGGAAGGAGTATGACACAACTGCAAACTTACTCCAAGACATGGCCGTCTACCTAAACTGACAGCCTAGGCATGGGGAGCACTAATTAGAGAAGCAGCCAAGAGGCCCATGGTCACTCTGGAGGAGCAGCAGAGATCCACAGCTCAGATGGGAAAATCTGTTCACAGGACACCTACTAGTCGTGCACTCCACAAATGTGGCCTTTATGGAAAAGTGGCAAAAAGAAAGCCATTTTTTAAAGCAAGCCATAAGAAGTCTTGTTTGTAGTTTGCCACAAGCCGTATAGCGAACACAACAAACATGTGGAAGAAGGTGCTCTGGTCAGATGAGACCAAAGTAGAACTTTTGGGCCAAAAAGGAAAATGCTATGTGTGGCGGAAAACTAACACTGCTGTCACGAACTTACCTGTCAGAGTTCCAACGGCGGGATCTCCAGCTTCGGCGCGACACACGCGAGAAACACGGGAGAAACACGCTTCTAAGCCACGCCCCCTGGTGACGTGACAGCATAATTAGCAACAGGACACAATGCTCTTTCACCCCACAGTGGGCATGTGCTGGAGGAGATTAGCAGTGGGCTGATTGCTCAGCTGATCTATTCCGATGTGCTAGTGTTTCTGACTAATGGAGCTCCAAGTCATGACCTATCAGATTCTGATTCTGGGATCCGGTGCAATATTTAAACCCCTTCCTGGCCAGTGCCAGTTATAGTCATCGACTGCCTAGCTGTGCTCCTGGTTCCGGTTACAACTGTGTATCACCCTGAATACACCATCCTCACCGTGAAACATGGTAGTAGCAGCATCATGCTGTGGGGGAGGGGGGGTGCCTATGTACAAGAATATAACTACTATAATACTGCCTCCTATGTACACGAATATAGCTACTATAATACTGCCTCCTATGTACACGAATATAACTACTATAATACTGCTCCTATGTACAAGAATATAACTACTATACTACTGCCTCCTATGTACAAGAATATAACTACTATACTACTGCCTCCTATGTACACGAATATAACTACTATACTACTGCCTCCTATGTACAAGAATATAACTACTATGCTACTGCTGCTATGTACAAGAATATAACTACTATAATACTGGTCCTATGTACAAGAATATAACTACTATAATACTGCTCCTATGTACAAGAATATAACTACTATAATACTACCTCCTATATACAAGATATAAACTACTATAATACTGCCTCCTATGTACAAGAATATAACTACTATAATACTGCTCCTATATACAAGAATATAACTACTATAATACTGCACCTATGTACAAGAATATAACTACTATAATACTGCCTTCTATGTACAAGAATATAACTACTATAATACTGCTCCTATGTACAAGAATATAACTACTATAATACTGCTCCTATGTACAAGAATATAACTACTATAATACTGCTCCTATGTAAAAGAATATAACTACTATAATACTACTCCAATGTACAAGAATATAGCTACTATAATACTGCTCCTATGTACAAGAATATAGCTACTATAATACTGCTCCTATGTGCAAGAATATAACTACTATAATACTGCTCCTATGTACAAGAATATAACTACTATAATACTGCTCCTATGTACAAGAATATAACTACCCTATAAATACTGACCTCCTATGTGCAAGAATTATAGCTACTATAATACTCCTATGTGCAAGAATATAAACTACTATAATACTGCTCTATGTACAATTATATAACTACTATAATACTGCTCCTATGTACAGAATATAACTACTATAATACATGCTCCTATGACAAGGAATATAAGGCTACTATAATTTTACTGCTCCTATGTGGCAAAGAATATAACTACTATAATACTGCTCCTATGTACAAGAATATAACTACTTAATACTGCTTCCTATGTAAAAGAATATAACTACCTATAATACTACTCCAATGCTACAAGGAATATAGCTACTATAATACTGGCTCCTATGTACAACGAATATAGCTGACTATAATAGCTGCTCCTATGTGCAAGAATATAATACTATAATACTGCCTCCTATGTACAATTATATAACTACTATAATACCTGGCTCCTATGTACAAGAATATAACTACTATAATACTGCTCCTATGTACAAGAATATAGCTACTATAATACTGCTCCTATGTGCAAGAATATAACTACTATAATACTGCTCCTATGTACAATTATATAACTACTAGAATACTGCTCCTATGTACACGAATATAACTACTATAATACTGCCTCCTATGTACAAGAATATAACTACTATAATACTGCCTCCTATGTACAAGAATATAACTACTATAATACTGCTCCTATGTCTACAAGAATAAACCTTCTATAATACTGCCCCCTATGGACAAGAACATGGAACTGAAAAAAAATTGAAAATGTCCCTGTCATGGCAAAAGTGCCTTTTATTGCACTGCATGAAAAGTTTGTTATGAGATACCATAATGGATGATTGTAAAAAACGCTATTATGGACTGTACCATGTTACTTCCAGCAAATATTAATTTCAGTGGGAATGGGTATATGTTAATGTTGAAGTAGGATAACTCTCATGTGAGTGTTGAAGTACCTGGGGAAAAGTTTCTTAATAATGCCCTGCCTGCATGAGTATGTAGTAATAGCTATAATATAGTGATTTTACATAGTGCTACTCTACGTATGACTCAAACCACTTAACAAGTATGGAAAGAAGGCAATAATTAGCATGATAAAAGGTTGTAGAAAATTGCACTGAGTGCAGTGGTGGAACGCCATGGCAAATGCACTAGTAATTGCTAGCGGGAGCACACATACGTGCTCTTTACATGATGGTCGTGCACTGTGCTTACAGAGAATATGAGGATGAAAGCATATAAAAATATATTGAAAAGGGGCGACAGTGCTCTACTAATTGCATTTTAAAAGGTTACTCTATGATTAATGTAAAACATAAAGAACATATAGTACATGTCAATCTCTTTCTAACAAAGCTAGAACCAGCCCTGTACCTAATATGGATCCAGAGATCTATACAGTCATTGCTCCAATTGCTCTGTTATTGTAGATTTTCTTCAGGCTAGTACTTTAGGAGCATGTCCTTTATCAGGGATGTGTCCTTTCTGCTGTAACTCAGGGCCATGTCTGTTCTGTGAGGGCATATCCCTTCAGCTGCAGCTTTCTCCCTGTAACTTTCACTTCTTCTAACAGTAGAATATGGTTGGTGGAAGCTGAGGGAAGGAACTGAGTATGTGCGACCACCATCAGTGATGTTACTGAGGTGGACAGAGAAATATGGAAAGGAACAATTAGCAGGTGGCGTTATGCAGATACATTTTATTGAATAGCTCAGTGGCTATATGTTTGAAAACGTGAATTCAAAAGATTGGAGAATGAATAGGCTTATGCAGGCTAAGTGAGATTAAATATAAGTTAACGTAGAATAAAAAGTAAATACATCACTAACCCAAATGAGTGGAGACTCCTTCAACCATGCTACAACACATGGCTGTCTACCACGTTATAACACATGACCCAGGGTGTACAAGAGATAGGGCAAATCAATACTTACATCCTACCTAGAATGAAGTTCCCCAATGTTTGTGTGCAGACCAGAGTTATTCCCATCAGCCTCTCCTCCAGTGTGCATCACGCATGTCTCTGAGATCACTCAGAATTGTGGTCTTATCAGCAAAAGGGGGATGGGTACTTCTCTAACCAACTACATTACAAGGGAAACTTTATTATACAGATTAAAAGTAATATAAGCTCTTGCGAGCAGTGCCCTCATTCCTCTTGTTGTATAATTATTGAATTGTCTGTTGCTATGTTATTTATGACTGTTTGCACATGAACCCCTGAATTGTAAAACGCTGCGAAATATGTTGGCTTCATATAAATAAAGATTATTATTAATATAAATGAGCAGAATTAAAGTGGACAGAACCAAAAATACCCTTACAGTACATTCCACCCCTGGTTCTTCCACTTTAATTCATTTTCAATACCCAACATCAGGGCCTTTTTTATATACAGTATATAGCCTAGTCATTTGACAGAAAACTACTTTGGAACCATTGGATCCCCCCAAAAAATGCATGCTAGATTAACAAAAAGTGTCTCACTGAGGTCTTCATCACTTCTGATCTTCTTGGTAACAACGTCTCTGGTGCAAAGTCAATTGTCCATTTCTTGATGTTCTGTGCAGTTCAGTCTATTAGCCCTCCTTATTTATGTGAAGGGATTTTGTAGGTATACTGAGTGCAGTGCAGGTCTCAGAGCCTCTTATCAGTGGGTGTTAGACAGTCCATTACCTTGTCTGTGGGAAGAGCTTTGACCTTCTCCCCTCACTGGTCTGCAGATCATTGCATCAGCCCTGCCGGTTGGTCAGGAAGTCTTAGGTAGACGATTACCTTTGAGGTCCATAGTACAAGCAGCCTCCTTTCCACCCCTGCATGAAATGGATCAAATAAAACAAACAAAAGTCCTTGTCGGTCCAACACTGTATTTAAATAACACAATGGTACCATAGAGGTCCATTTTGGTTTGCAGAAGTACGCTGCTTTTCTGGATGTAGAAATGAATAGACCTTTTTGTTTTCATGAAAGAACACAGGACTTTTCATTTTTCATGAGGGTGTCTTGTAACTAGGGGATGGATACAAGGGCTGTCTTTGTGTCCATGACGTCCACCCTTTACTCCTCTCTCTCCTCTAGTTCATCTATGTCCACCCCTTTCGGTTGGACGGTGCGATCCTCCCTCTTTCAGTCGGTCTACTCTCAACTGTTCATAAAGACAGGTCTCTGGCGTATCAGAACATTTAACATGTTAAAGTTGACATATAATACAAACATAGAAACAAACAAATCTGACAATACAGACATGAATTCATGAAGAGCCCATAGGAAACGTTCCATGAAATTCAATAAAACAATGTAGAGCTCAATAAAACATTTTGTCGCCAATAAAAAACAAAAATCTCCCATGAAAAAATGTAAATTCCCAATGCACATTATAAAAAAACAAATATTGTACTCCATACACATTTTTATTTATTCACTTCTTGCTACAGCATCATTTACTCATATCCACACACAGCTCATAACCACACCCTTATACTTGAAGTACAAACTGCACACAAAACTCTGCTAAGCATCAATCAGTTTCCACCTCAACAGAATTGCAACTTAAAGCCACGACAACAGTTGTCGCGCGACTTCTTGTCTCACCAAAGTCGCACGACAATTTTTATAATGGAAGTCTATGGTGTCGCACTGCGACATGCTGCGACTGCGACGCGACAGTCGCAGAAAAATCCATCCAAGATGGATTTTTTGCGACTGTCGTGTCGCAGTCGCAGCATGTCGCATGTCGCAGTGCGACACCATAGACTTCCATTATAAAAATTGTCGTGCGACTTTGGTGAGACAAGAAGTCGCGCGACAACTGTCGTCGTGTAGCCCTAGCCTAAAGGCTGGGTTCCCACATTCCAATTAGCTGCTTGGGAAAAAAGAAAGAAAAATTATTAAATAATCTTCACCTTTATGTGTCTTGTAAAAGGTTACTGGACATCATGTACTAAACACATCCTACATTTCAACAATCTTAAACTCTGTTTGCCTTACTCCTCATATCCCCACTCCTCCCTTCTTCATAGTCTCTTTTGCATTGCACAGAATCCAAAGTCCCTTTTCTGAGGAGTGTTTGGGCCTAGCAAACTATATTTCTTTTAACAAGTCTTCTCTATTAAAGGGGTTGTCCGAGTTATTTTTTTGTTCTTTATATGTTTCTAACTTGTCAGGTATAACAACTTTCCCATATACTTTGTGCTTCTAAAGCTGCTGGTTTCTCAGAGTTGACTGAGGGTCACATGACCTGTGATGTCACCTTATCTCCCTGGTCTGTGATGTTTCGTGTACAAGCCTCAGAGATCAGATAACAGTCTGTACACGAGACGTCACTGGCCACGCCCCCTTTCTTTGCCGGGCTCCTGCTATCTGCTCTCTCCCTGGATTCCTTCAGATAAAACATTAACCCCTTCAGCCAGAACACACTGAGGGCTCAAGGCTTTACAACAAATAGTAGCTGCAGCAGTGAGAGGAGACAAAATGCTGGGCAAGGAGCTATAGAGGAATTGTACAAGAACAGGTAGGGAGAATTTCCTGTGTGTATCAGCAGTGTCATTGTACAGCTGGGACTTGTAGTCCTACACAAACAACATGCTGCTGAGTATCCCAGCAGGCAGACATGTACTCACAGCACTTGTATTCACTGCCTTTGCAGGGGAGGGGGGAGGGGCAGAGATTATTATTACTGCATGTAAACAAAGGCCAGAAGAGAATCAGGGAAATGAGGAAATATAGATTTTTTTGCCTAAAACTTGCTGAACTTAGTTATATATTGCTACCCATCAGATTTACAGTGCTATATTTTTTTTTCCATAACTTGGACAACCCCTTTAAGGCTGGGGTGGGATCAGCCCTTTGCAGCAGTCAGCCTCCCTTTCCTGACTTATCTCTCAAGAATTCTATCCAACTTTCCTGAGACTACAGCAAAGAGAGAAAAATATATCTATACAATCAGACTAGAAGGGGGATGGGGACATAAAATACCATTATCTGTGTGAGTCTATATCCCTTAACAGCCCAGACATACCAACCCTTGTTTAAAGGTAGGGCATTCTTCAAGGACACTTTTCTTCTCTAACCTTATTCAACTTTATACATATACCAGACAATATTTAATCTTTGTGATCAACATAAATTTTCTCACACACTAGAAATCAGAACTATTTAAACAGAGATATTTTCCTAAAATCTATCATATTCTTAGTGCTAGGCATGGATCTATTAACTGACAAACAGTCCCTGATGTATCACACTTACCGTTCTTTACTGCTCTAATCTCTAATGCTATGGCCAGGACTCACACACATACCATTAGGGTACGAAAATTTCTGAACATTTAACACAAGTGCCATTCTGATCACTGAAGACACTTGGGCAATTTCTCTCTTGCTGATGCCATACATTAACATCTTGACACTGCTCTGTTTTCCAACTCATCAGAGCCCCCCTCAACATCACAGGAGCTCTGAAGTCTACAATCTGCAAGCTCTAACTTCACAGAGTCTTACAGATTTTCAATTGAATCTGCTCAGTGCTACAAATTTTGAAAAGAACGTTGTTAGATTCTACCAAGCCTACTATAGCCCCAAATACAGCTCATAGCAGATTTTCACAACACGTGCATCCCTAATGATCCGCCTGAAGATTATGAGATTCCCTCGAATGCCCAGGTTCCCATTCGGAGTGGCTGGTCCAAACTAACCTTTCTCTATGTAAAACCATATCAACGATAGGTATATTAATTCGCTCCCATTTCTGACAACAAGTGTTTCAAACGTGAATTCAAAAGATTTGAGAATGAATAAGCTTAAGCAGGCTAAGAGGATTAACTATAAAATAACACAGAATAAAAAGTAAATACATCACTAGCATAAATGGGGTGAGACTCTGATGATCATGCTATAACACATGGCTGTCTACCACGTTAAAACACATGACCGACACCCAAGGGGTACAAGAGATAGAGCAAATCAATACGTATATCCTACCTAGGATGAAGTTTCTGGTAGAGTCCCCCTAACGTATGTGTGCAAGCCAGTGCTATTCCCATCCACCTCTCCTCCAGTGTACATCACGCATGTCTCTGAGATCACTCAGGAACATAGTCTTATCAGCACAATGGGGGATGGGTACTTTTCTAACCAACTACATTAGGATAGAAAATTTGTTATACAGATTAAAAGTAATATAAAAGAGACAGAATTAAAGGGGACAGACGCAATAGTACTTAAAAATACCCTTAAAATACACCACACTAAATTTTTAATTACGTGCAATTACAAAATTTTACGTCAGGCCCTAAACATGATAGCTTGCATTTCTATTACTAAGAGTTCAGAGGTAAGGGGCCCATCTTTAGACCAGGAACCTGCTCAGTATTGTTTTTTTTAGATCATCATATGATAAAAATCTCTTTGCATAGCCGCACCAACCTATCAAAGTGTCCAGTAGGTATTATGCTTGAAGTACAAATTGAAGAACACAACTTCGACTTAAAGCCACACCCATTCACATTCCACTTAATGATTTATGACTGCCATACCAGCTACACAGCTTTCTCTGTTTCATATTCCTGAAACATACAGCCACAAAGAAACACAGCTTTTCTGGATTTTCTTTTCTAGAACAATTTTGTTAAAACTGAATCATTTTATATGACTCAAATGTCATGTCAAAACTAATGCAATGCAAGATGCATACAAGGTAAGTAATGTAATGTATGTACACAGTGATTCCACCACTGGAATATTGAGTGCAGCTCTGGAGTATAATACAGGATGTAAGTCAGGATATGTACAGGTTACTTAATGTAATATATATATATATATATGTACACAGTGACTTTACCAGCAGAATTGTGAGTGCAGCTCTGAAGTATAATGCAGGATGGAACTCAGGATCAGTACATAATAAGTAATGTAATGTATGTACACAGTGATTCTACCTGCAGAATAGTGAGCGCAGCTTTGGAGTATAACACAGGATATAACTAAGCTTTTGTGATGAATTTATGTATTGTAACAGTATTTTAAGTACTAATTGGTTTTGTCCCCTTTAATTCTGTTTAATACTCAATGTTTAATACTCAATAGTTCATACGTCTCCCTTGTAATAAAGTGGTTTAGAGATAGTACCCATCCCCCATTGTGCTGATAAGACCACTGATAAGAGTGATCTCAGAGTCTTGCATGCTGCACACTGGAGGAGGTGCTAACAGATTTAAACTTTGTGACACACCTTCCCTCACGAGACTCCATTGAAGACTTCATTGTAGGTAGGATGTAAGTATGACTTGCCCTATCTCTTGTACACCAAGGGGTGTTGGTCATGTGTTATAACGTGGTGGACAGCCATGGGTTATAGCATGATCGACGGAGTCTCCACCCCATTTAGGCTAGTGATGATTATTTACTTTTTATTATTGTGTATGTGATTTGTTTGTGTTATATATTTAATCACACTTAGTAAATATATTTATTCACTAAGCCTGCGTAAGCTTATTCATTCTCAAACCTTTTGAATTCACATTACGCTACAATTTACATAAAGTTATTTTTGTTTTTTAGGTAATCTATAAATTGCAAAATGGTCCTCGGTTGTTGACATACCCTTCAAATACAACTAGTGCTAATATACTAAAATGTTAACTTCCTGTAATATTGTGTGCATATCAGTTACACTGGGAAAGTGAGCAAGCAAGGCTTGGCAGAGCAGCGTCTCAGTCCTCTCTGCACTGTGTTCAGTCAAAGAGATAATCCCCTGAATTGCAGATGTTAAATCATATCTGGCACATGGGATTTTTAGCAGGCGAGCTGCTCTTCACTGATCTCAGACTGTTTCATTTTTCCATTGTGCTGGAGGATTACACACTTAGCCTGTGCTACGTATTCTTGTAGGAAGGTAGGGGAACAGCAGGTCCTGTCCATGGGTCATGGAAATCCAGGAAACGGAAAATAATTTATTTTCAGGGTCAATTTCGCACGGAGAACATCAGCTTATTTTTAGGACGTTTTAATTGATTTTATGAAAGCTTACTGAATGACAGATTTCAAGGACACGGTGACAAGGTTTGTGTTGGAATCGGCAGCGGCTCGGATTAGTTTCACCGAATTATCTCTTTGAATACTTTTGCTGTTGACTTGATTAATACATTTTGAAGAAGATTTGACCCATTTTTCCTTTTGGCAAACACCCAGTGCAGCTTGTAACAGGGTCAAACCTTACCGAGGATCTTTCTGGCCAGTGAGTGGTGTACGTGGCACCCCCATCCAAGGATGGCAGCAGGATTCGGTCGAACACAGAGGCATCAATCTTGATGGTTACAAGAGTTTCAAAGGAGGCAACTGGCTTGATGGTTACAAGATTCTTTTTAGAGACTATAGGTTTGGTAGTCTGAAAGTCTCGTGGTGGAAACATCCTACTTGCTCTTCTGGCATTGCACTCAACTCAACAGGTGTTTGCAACTCTGCCCTGGAGTCTCCTTGTGGTGGCAGTGATGAAGATGGTTATGCTTCTTGGTCTAGGATGTGGCTTCTCATCACAGAGTGCACACACTGTTACAGGCATGACCATAGGCCGCACGCAGATCCTCTCCTTGCGTATCTGGCTTGGCACCTGCTGAGCCACAGAAATCAGCACTCACTGAGTGTCCCTTTTGGTCTCAGCAGTAAGAGGTCAGAGCAACTGGACTATTTATTTCTTGAAGACATTTCGCTGGTCATCTAACTAGATTTCTCAATTAGAATAACTTGAGAATGAACTATGAGAATTCTACTGCTTTAAATACTGGTGATTCGTGCTTTAGTCATGGCGGTAAGATGTTAATTGCATTTGCATGACTGAAACTATTAAGTGTGAGTACACTGCCTTGGGAGAGATGTTAGAACAGCATTGTAAGTGGCAGACAATAGACCTTGCCCTTGAGATGTAGGTACACAGCTGTCCTGACCGCGAGTGTTGGCTTCTTCTGTTCTGCTGGTGTGGCTGCCGTTTTGTCTCCCCAATGTACAATTCCTGGCACTCCTCACTGCACTGGACTGCGTGCACAACACCGCTCTTCTTGTGTTTTGGTGTCGGGTCTTTTAGACAAACCAGTTTCTGCCTAAGAGTGTTGCTAGATTTAAAGCAAACAGACATACAATGCTATATTGAAAATTCTTCTGAGTTTCTACTGAAGAATCAAGTTCTTCCTTGCCTTCAGTTTGAATTGAGGTGGACTGGTGTGACATCAATTGCCTGCCACTTACAATGCTGTTCAAACACTTCTCCTGAGGCAGTTTAATCACAATGGGTTCAGTTATGCAAAAGCAATCAACATCTTACCTTTATGACTGAGGGACAAGTTACCAGTATTTAATGCCGGAGATATCTTGCACAATTCATTGTAATTGAGAAAGCCAGTCACATGACTAGCAAGATGTCTTCAGAAGAAATGCAAGTCCAGCTGCTCTAACTTATTACTACTGATATATCATGCTCTGGATGAATGAGAACCTTCACAGTCTCTTCTTATCACAGTATGGTACGCCACGCTCTACACAGGCATTCTGTCTACCTCAAACGAGCTAGGGCTTGTTCAGTTTTCCCTGCACAATGTTGCCCTGCTATGACCTATGACCTCTATCCAGGTCCCTAGGGTGGTGTGCCCTAGGGACAAATGTCACTGCCCCCACCTGCTAGCTAATTCTCTATACAGCCGGCGTGCTCTGACCACAAATTCTTGAAGACCTCTATTTATCTACTTGTGGAACATGATACCCAGTGTGGGGATGTCCTGACTGTGCCAAGTACTCTGACCTTTGACCTGGCTATTAGCTCCTAACTTACAGGCACATGCTAACAAATTACAGTTCAGTTTTAAAGGTTAAAACTTAAAACTTAGTCACTTCACCATTTTTCACCACATTCTTCCCGTCGCCAACTTCACTGTGTGACCCAATGAACCAGACTTCCACAGGATTACGGGTGAATCCAACATAGGATCAATTTCACTTTAGAGAAGCCGAACTGTTACACCGCTCCGGTGCTCCACCGCTCTCATTCCACCTTCTGACTCACACGTATGGGTCTCCTTATCTGCCTTCAGATTCTCCTAAGTTGACAATGGGAGCAGACGCCCTGTGTAGAATCTAATCAGCAATGTCACACTTCTTTTTATTAATTATACTTACAAACTTGTTAAAAAGCATTTCACAAAACAAATATGCCCAGTCCATTATTATAAGATTATTTGGCCAGGAGTTTTTCGTTGTACTATTATTTAGGAGCTTGCAACTGTCTCTGTGCCCAAGCTGTGCACTTAGGTGTTTTTTTTTTATTTTGGATTATTTTTGATTTTGTCTTCAAGTCTACATACTGTACCTTTATCTACACAATCATTACAAAAAAAAAGACTGTCCGGGCTTAGGCTATCTGTCTGTCTATCAATTGTCTATCTGTCTGTCTATCAATTGTCTATCTGTTTGTCTATCTATCACATATCTATCACATATCTATCTATCTATCTATCTATCTATCTATCTATCTATCTATCTATCTATCATCTATCTATCTATCTAATCTTATCTATGTCATATCTATCTATTTATCTATCTTCTATCTATTATCTATCTATCTATCGATCTATCTTCTATCTATCTTTCATCTATCTATCTGTCTCATATCTATCTATCTATTTATCTATCTTTCTTCTATCTATCTCTCATCTATATCTATCTATCTCATATTTATCTCCTATCTATATTCTATCTATCTATCTATCTATCTATCTATCTATCTATCTATCTATCTATCTATCCTTATCTATCTCTCTGTCTATCTATCTATCTATCTATCTATCATATCTAACTATCTTCGATCTATCATTTATCTATCTAATATCTATGTATCTCCTATCTATCTATTTAAAATGATCTATCTATCTATCTATCTATCTAGAAGAATAACTCCACGGCACTATCCAAATAGTGATTATAAGTGATGTTCTTTATTCACCAGCGCGACGTTTCAGTCCACTTGCTGGGACTTTTTTCAAGCAGTGATATACATGCATAGGTGCTCAGCCAGTATTTATACAGGTGATACCATAATTGGTCATTATACATCAATTAGTGTGAAATAGTACAAAAGAATCCATAAAATGCATAGTGGGTATCATGATTAGTATTCATAAAAATATTGTGATATAAGGTATAGTGACAATCATTATATATATATATAAAAAATTCGAAAGTGCTCAAAAAGCCATCAATTAATTAATACATAAACACTCCCCCAACAGGTGTACACATAAACATAGTGATTAAAAACACTGAATATACATGATTCTATGTTAAAAACAAACCAGCATGTGTCCCATCAGATCCTCGGCATCCCGGCATCATCCGGTTCCTATTGCGCAGACGCGCGCATTCAAAATGACTATAATGACGCCATAGTAGTGCGTCCATTGCTGAAATGGAACGCACATATGGCCATGTTGTGAGACGCAATGATCATGTGATTCCCGATCACGTGATACTATTGGCACGCACACGTGATCGCTGGAATACAAACAGAAAAAATCGTACTGAGCATGCTCTATAGCGCTCACCATTCATCACAAGCGCAATCTCGGCATATGTTCCATTTAGGTGTAGAATGAATAGACGATGAAGTACATCGTTTTAATAAGAATACATACAAAACAAAAGGATTTCCTCCCTAATACTTGTATCATTCCCTATAGAATGAGAGCAATGTTTATATATAAACACGCTCCAAAATCCAAAGCCTGTTCATATTCAAATGTATCTCTTGTCATAATTACATAGGGCAATAGTGAAGTATAATAGGATATGTTCTATCATTCTGCACCCAATTCAACACAAAATACCAAAGACAGCTGGAAAGAAAGCAATGATCAAAAAAATATATATATATATTTATCATTTGAACTCGTAGGAATCCATGGATGTTCAGATGATCTTGTTGGGAGACATGCTGGTTAGCAAGAGAAATTCTTGTAATTATTCATCTGCAATATAAAAAAGTAGAATATATCAAACTATATACCATTAGTTTATAGAACAATATTGAAGCACCATTTGTTGCATCTACACTTCAGATTGATAGCAGTACTTATGCCTGTCAAAAGAAGCTCCATGGTCTAAAATTCTAACATTTAACCCCTTAGGCTTCAAAGTATTCAATTTCATAATCCACTGTAGTTCTCTTTTTTTTAGAAAAGACTCTCTATTACCTCCTCTACGCGAACTCGGGACATGATCAAGTAACATACATTTCAGGTCACTCTCTTTGTGTCCCTTGTCACAGAAATGTTTGGATACCGGCAAATCCATCCGTTTTTTTCTTATCGTGTATCGGTGATGGTTAATACGTGTTTTAAAATCAAGTGTTGTTTCCCCCTACATAAAGAAGGGGGCATGGGCACCATATGACATAAATAAGAAAAGTAGACTTCACATGTTAGGAAGTAATATTTTAAATGTCTGATTTGTTATAGGGTGTACAAAGTTACTGCCCTTCTTAGATATTTTGCAATTAATGCAATTCAAGCACGGAAAACAACCTTTTTTCTGGGTATGTATAAATGTTTGTCGTGATGTTCGCTGTGGACCCACATCTGTCCTGACCAATTTATCCCCCAGGTTTGCTGGTCTCCGATAAGATAATAATGGTGGTCTATGTAATGATTCCACTTGTGGAAAGGCATTTTTTATAAGGGACCAATGTTTGTTAATGATATCACGGAGTTGAGAACTCCTCTCTGTATATGTAGTCACTAATGGTACTCTCTGGTCTTGTAACTTTCTCTGTTTGGACTGTAGTAAGGTAGATCTATCCAATCTATCTACTGTAGTTCGATGTGTCTCCAAGATAGATGAAGGGAAACCTCTCATTTTGAAGGCTCCCGTCATCCTTTCTAATGTACAATCTAATTGTTCTGGGTTACTGACAATTCTTTTTGCTCGTAGATATTGGCTCAATGGCAAGGATTTTATCATAGCTCGAGGATGAGCACTATCAAATCTCAATAAGGTGTTTTTATCCGTAGGTTTAATAAAGACATCAGTATATAATACATCATCTTTCAAAATGATGTCAATGTCAAGAAAATGTATATTTGTGAGTGAATATTCCAAAGTAAATTTAATATCCACATCTATTGTATTGAGAAATGAGAAGAAGGAAAGTAGTCCTTCCTCCGTACCCGTCCAAATGAGGAAGACGTCGTCTATGTATCTCCACCACTTCAGAACATGTCTAAAGTGGTGGGACACATAGACGTACGTCTCCTCCAGATGGGAAACGGCCATGTTGGCATATGTGGGGGCCACATTGGACCCCATGGCCGCACCATAAGGGTGGTGCGGTTGTGGTCATGGACACAGCTAAATATGTGAAAGAAGTGTATAGACAACTGGAGGACAATGAGGTATATAAAAAACTACAGTGTGACCCTAAGTGGGAGATAGCTAGAATAATATCTGATATATTAAACATGGGTGTACAAGGTGGACTAATAGATATCAAAACAAAAGAATTTTTGACGGTTATACATCCTATAACACCAATGTTATATCTTCTACCGAAGATTCACAAACAACTAGTGGACCCCCCCGGGAGACCAATTGTCTCCGGTAGAGGTTCCATTTTGAGCAACATAGCTATCTTTTTAGATAGGGTGTTACGTACCTATGCAATTACATCTGCTTCGTATATACAGGACTCATCTGATTTTTTAAAGAAATTAAATGAGATTACAATACCTGAGGGGGCATTTCTAGTTTCTCTAGATATTGCTAGCCTCTATACGTCTATTAGACATGATTTTGGTATGGGAGTGGTCAAGAATGCCCTTTCTACTTCACAATATTCTCTTGCCTGTCAGGACTTCATCCTTAGATTGTTGGAGGTGGTCTTGACCTGCAACTATTTCCTCTTTGGGGATAGTTACTACATGCAAATGCGAGGAACGGCCATGGGGTCCAATGTGGCCCCCACATATGCCAACATGGCCGTTTCCCATCTGGAGGAGACGTACGTCTATGTGTCCCACCACTTTAGACATGTTCTGAAGTGGTGGAGATACATAGACGACGTCTTCCTCATTTGGACGGGTACGGAGGAAGGACTACTTTCCTTCTTCTCATTTCTCAATACAATAGATGTGGATATTAAATTTACTTTGGAATATTCACTCACAAATATACATTTTCTTGACATTGACATCATTTTGAAAGATGATGTATTATATACTGATGTCTTTATTAAACCTACGGATAAAAACACCTTATTGAGATTTGATAGTGCTCATCCTCGAGCTATGATAAAATCCTTGCCATTGAGCCAATATCTACGAGCAAAAAGAATTGTCAGTAACCCAAACAATTAGATTGTACATTAGAAAGGATGACGGGAGGCCTTCAAAATGAGAGGTTTCCCTTCATCTATCTGGAAGACACATCGAACTACAGTAGATAGATTGGATAGATCTACCTTACTACAGTCCAAACAGAGAAAGTTACAAGACCAGAGAGTACCATTAGTGACTACATATACAGAGAGGAGTTCTCAACTCCGTGATATCATTTAACAAACATTGGTCCTTATAAAAAATGCCTTTCCACAAGTGGAATCATTACATTAGACCACCATTATTATCTTATCGGAGACCAGCAAACCTGGGGATAAATTGGTCAGGACAGATGTGGGTCCACAGCGAACATCACGACAAACATTTATAACATACCCAGAAAAAAGGTTGTTTTCCGTGCTTGAATTGCATTAATTGCAAATATCTTAAGAAGGGCAGTAACTTTGTACACCCTATAACAAATCAGACATTTAAAATTAATTACTTCCTAACATGTGAGTCTACTTTTCTTATTTATGTCATATGGTGCCCATGCCCCCTTCTTTATGTAGGGGAAACAACACTTGATTTTAAAACACGTATTAACCATCACCGATACACGATAAGAAAAAAACGGATGGATTTGCCGGTATCCAACATTTCTGTGACAAGGGACACAAAGAGAGTGACCTGAAATGTATGTTACTTGATCATGTCCCGAGTTCGCGTAGAGGAGGTAATAGAGAGTCTTTTCTAAAAAAAAGAGAACTACAGTGGATTATGAAATTGAATACTTTGAAGCCTAAGGGGTTAAATGTAGAATTTAGACCATGGAGCTTCTTTTGACAGGCATAAGTACTGCTATCAATCTGAAGTGTAGATGCAACAAATGGTGCTTCAATATTGTTCTATAAACTAATGGTATATAGTTTGATATATTCTACTTTTTTATATTGCAGATGAATAATTACAAGAATTTCTCTTGCTAACCAGCATGTCTCCCAACAAGATCATCTGAACATCCATGGATTCCTACGAGTTCAAATGATAAATATATATATATATTTTTTTGATCATTGCTTTCTTTCCAGCTGTCTTTGGTATTTTGTGTTGAATTGGGTGCAGAATGATAGAACATATCCTATTATACTTCACTATTGCCCTATGTAATTATGACAAGAGATACATTTGAATATGAACAGGCTTTGGATTTTGGAGCGTGTTTATATATAAACATTGCTCTCATTCTATAGGGAATGATACAAGTATTAGGGAGGAAATCCTTTTGTTTTGTATGTATCTTATTAAAACGATGTACTTCATCGTCTATTCATTCTACACCTAAATGGAACATATGCCGAGATTGCGCTTGTGATGAATGGTGAGCGCTATAGAGCATGCTCAGTACGATTTTTTCTGTTTGTATTCCAGCGATCACGTGTGCGTGCCAATAGTATCACGTGATCGGGAATCACATGATCATTGCGTCTCACAACATGGCCATATGTGCGTTCCATTTCAGCATGGACGGCACTACTATGGCGTCATTATAGTCATTTTGGAATGCGCGCGTCTGCGCAATAGGAACCGGATGATGCCGGGATGCCGAGGATCTGATGGGACACATGCTGGTTTGTTTTTAACATAGAATCATGTATATTCAGTGTTTTTAATCACTATGTTTATGTGTACACCTGTTGGGGGAGTGTTTATGTATTAATTAATTGATGGCTTTTTGAGCACTTTCGAATTTTTTATATATATATATAATGATTGTCACTATACCTTATATCACAATATTTTTATGAATACTAATCATGATACCCACTATGCATTTTATGGATTCTTTTGTACTATTTCACACTAATTGATGTATAATGACCAATTATGGTATCACCTGTATAAATACTGGCTGAGCACCTATGCATGTATATCACTGCTTGAAAAAAGTCCCAGCAAGTGGACTGAAACGTCGCGCTGGTGAATAAAGAACATCACTTATAATCACTATTTGGATAGTGCCGTGGAGTTATTCTTCTATATATTTTGGAAGTTGGATCACTTCCACAGCCGCTGGCACATCATCTTCACAGTCTTACAGCAGTGCCGCTTCCACATTTGTTTTGCATATCTATCTATCTATCTATCTATCTATCTATCTATCTATCTATCTATCTATCATCTATCTATATCTCTCATTATCTATCTGTTTATCTATCTATCTTTCTTCTATCTATCTCTCATCTATATCTATATCTCTCATATCTATCTATCTATTATCTATCTATCTATGTATAGATATGGACTGCTGAAATCCCCATTTTCGTGTGACTACCTCCAGGCGGGGTATGAATAATTCGTAAGTCACGATTCAGGCTCGCAGCCTGCGGGGCTCGCTCCAGAAATGCAACGTGGCAATCTGTCGCCAACATTTCCTTCATGTAATATCTTGGCCGTCTGTGTCATTTTTGTGATGTTGTTTCAGCTCCTCTTCGATGACAGACCTAGCCGGGCTCAGCTGTGTGCTAATCAGTTGATGAATTAGTCATTGAGCCATTGTCAGGACCGGGGAAGGAAATGAGCTGGTAAGGGGCTATAGATGGGGTTATATTAAGAGACTAACGGATGATAATACGCTGGGTCATTGCCAGCAATTATCGGAATCTGAGAGTCAAGTGGGGTCAAAGCCGAAGATTGCCTGTATGTGGCTCAGCCCTGATAATGTGGAGTGGGAATCACGAAAACATGCAGGACATAAAATTGCTGTGCTGATGGTGAAGCATTACCTCTGCCAAAAAAGAAGCAAGAAAATGGGTAGAAAATCCTTCCAGATTCAATAATGAATCACTTCTACAAACGTCCGGCTTGTGCCTTGCAGGCCAAATAGGTACAGAAGCTTCCACCAGTACATGATGCCTAGTGAGCTTGGAGATCCAGAGATGTCACCAGCACCACAGGGAAAGATGTCCACTTGTCCCAAAGAGATTAATGTTTTACATACACAGGTTCTAGACTGCTGAAAGCAAAGATCCACACAGCACAAACCAATGACTGAGGTGTCCCCTCCAAAGACCACCTCACCTGATGAACGGGCTCCTTCATTGTGTGATCTGCGGCACCTTTACACTGACAGATTATCTGGAACGAGCGCTCCTACAAATAATCGTGCCCAATAATCTACCCGACAATTGGGCAGTCTAAATGCGCCTTTAGAAAGGTCTTGAACCAGTCTACGTAGTTGCTACTAGAATAAATTTAAAGGTGGTTTTCCCATTGGGATAGGTCACTGAGACCACGGCAGATCACGAGCATTTCTGCTGCTGCTCCGTTTGACATTTATATGTTAATAAGGGTTTGTGTAAGATAGACAACAATTTAAAGAGGATCTTTCATGACTCCTGACATGCCTGTTTTAATAGCTCCATGCATTCCCCACGTACTAACAATTCTGGAACATCTATTCTTATGTCTCTATGTTGTGCCATTCCTTTATTATTTGCACTAGAAGTTATGAATGAATTGCTATTTGTCTTCAGTAAAGGAACAGAGGGGAGGTGATCAGTTGGGGGTGTGTCTCTGCACAGACTCACTCTAGCCAATCAGTGCTACCATGTTCAGACTGTGCAGATACACACCCCCTACTTGTTACCTCCCCTCTGTTCCTTTACTGAAGACAAATAGCAATTCATTCATAACTTCTAGTGCAAATAATAAAGGAATGGCACAACATAGAGACATAAGAATAGATGTTCCAGAATTGTTATTACATGGGGAATGCATGAAGCTATTAAAACAGACATGTCAGGAGTGGTGAGAGGTCCTCTTTAAAGGGGGGTTATCCCACAGTATAAACAGCCCCCCCACAGTGCCCGGACCCCTCCTATGGAAGATACTTACCCAGTCCCTGGCCTGCATCCCTTCGGATCCCTGCATGGCCACTTATGCATCTCTCCATCAAAACATCCGGCGGGGGTGGGAGGTGATGCAGGGGGCAGGGGTGGGAGGTGATGTCACCCGTGATGCAAGGAGGCTGGTCACCGTCGTGGCCTGCTATTGGTTGCATCCCCTCGTCGCCGGATGTTTTGGTCCGCGCAATGGGGAGATGCAGCAGTGGCCGTGCAGGGATCTGAGGGATGCGGGCTGGGACCCGGGCATTGAGGGGGGGGGTGTTTATACTGTTGGATAACCCCTTTAAGGCTATGTTCAGATGGAGGTTTTTGGACGTGGGTTTCAGCAAGGATCTGGTGCCAAAAACTGGGCCGAACCTGCTCTGAAACCACCTCCCATTGTTTTCAAAGGGCGGTCGCATCGCAGTTTATACGGGCAAGAATTATTGCAGCATGGTTTTTCAAGACCACGCCAAGAATGTACAGGTCCATTTTACTGGGACTGCTCCCAAATGCACAACAGGGGCTTGCTCGAAATTTAGCTGTATTCAATGCAGCTAAACCTAGAGTAGGTGGCAGGAAGTGGAGCCCAGCCAGTGGTTTCTGTGGACGACAAAAACCTCCATCTTCTGAACCTACCCTAAAGAGGTTTTCTGAGATTTAGATATTGATGACCTAGGCCAAATGTCAGATCTGCAGCAGAATCCATGATTAATCCACAACAAGATCCATATAGGTTACCTCATCTCTGTTGCATGCTGCGGTTTGTTCTCCGGTCTGAAGACGGAACGGAATGCTTTCAGGAGCATTCCGTTGTCTTCAGTTCAGTTTTGTCCCCATTGACAATGAATGGGGACAAAACTGAAGCGTTTTATTCCGGTATTGAGCCCCTATGACGGAACTCAATACCGTAATTTTAAAACGCTAGTGTGAAAGTAGCCTAAGTTGCTCAGGCGCCTTCCTGTAGAAAGGCGCCTGAGCAACTTAGCGCCTGCGCCTGTTAACACGACATGCAGCAGTGGGAAGGAGTGAGTGAGCCTTGCACCCATACCTGCATGTGGGGACAGAACCGCAGGCACGGGAAGCCGGGTTAACAAATACATGATGTATGGAGCTGCTATTTGGTCACTCTATGTTGCCATTATGTGAGTACTGTATGGCGGTATTTACGCTGTGTGGCACTGGACAATATTATTATACATTTTTAGTATTGTGGGCATGAATGGTGTTGCCTGCACTGTATAGCAAGCAGTCGTTATCAAATAGTAGAGCAGCAATGTCCTCTAACCCTTGACTTTTCCAGCTACTGCCGTATGCGAGACCAGAGAGAGAGAGAGAGAGAAAATATTCCAGCAGCTTGTGTGTTAAGATTGATTTAAAGGGGCTTTCCAGGCTCCTGACATTGATGACCTATCCTCAGGCTAGGTCATTAATATCTGATCTGTGGGGGTCTGACACCCCGCACCCCCCTCTGATCAGCCTCTGGGGCTGAAAATACCATTGTGAATGGAACAGGAAGCACATCTTGGTGCAAGGTGTAGTGGTCGTGTCAGGTTACTGCAGCTCAGCTCTTATTCATTTCAATGGGAGCTGAACTGCAGTAACCCAGTACGACCACTACACCTTGCATGGAGCTGTCTGCTTCCTTCTCCATTCAATGGTCCAGCGCCAGAGGCTGGTACAGCTGGCACGGGCTGTTGGACCCAGGGGTGCACCTAGCCTTTCTGCTGCCTGAAGCGAAAATTGAAATGGCGCCCCCTCCAGGCCTACTGTTAAAGGCATTCTGTGATACAGGTTAATGTAGAGAGATGAGCACTTCCAAAATGAAAGCGTTCATTTCTCATGGCCTTACGTCTACCCCCGCTTGTCTCTAGGTCTCGCTACCTGAGGCAGCCGCCTCACCTGGCCTCCCCTGGTTGGACCCTCACTGATTGGATATTAATGCCCCATGCTGAGTATAGGTCACCAGTGTCAGAAGCATCAAAATGCCCTTAAGGGTACAGTAGGTGAGAAGTTCTAGAAACGGTCTAATCCTAGCATAAAGGATTATCAACACTCTCACGTACAGTAATAACACAGAACGAACCCATCTGAGAGATATCACACTGTGAATAGAAAGCCTCGGCCATAGTAACAGCCTTCAAGACGGTAAAAAGGGCCTAAGAGGACTGATGAATATTCCATGAAGTGAGGTTGTTTCAGACGAGCGCGGCCGCTGCGAACGTGCGTCAACTTTGTGTTGCGTAACTTTCTCCTTCACACTGATTTTTATGCCTCTTTTCACCTCTGAATCATGCGCCGTTCCTGGAAATGGGTCAGCAATCACGGTCAGGAGTAACTGGATGATTTCATATAATATCTCTGCTCATTTTTTATTCATTTCTTTTTTTTGCTTTTACTCATTGTCATGTGCAGCTTCAAAAAAAAAAAATCTGTGTCGGAAAGGAAACCGTCAACAAGCAGGCTAGATCCTGTTCATTTGAATAAAGGGATTCCTTAGGGCAGGTCATTAATGTCTGATTGTTTAGGGTTGCAACACTCACGTCCCTTTTAGTATTAACCGGGTACAGCGCCATAACTTTACTTGTGGCTGTGCCTGGTATTGCAGCTCTTAGTAGCTCAGCCCCACTCAAATGAATCAGACTCGGCTGCAGTACCATGCACAGCCACAAAGAAAATGCATGCGCTGTACTGGGTAAATAATGAAGGGGGCGTGGCCTCTTCCTTCAGCTGATCTTCAGGGATGAGGGGAGCCCAGGCTCCCACTGATCAGACATATCCTAGGCCCTCAATATTTCAAGGCTTCTTGTAAAGTGGGTGTTAAGCCATAATGGGCCAATCAGATCCACAATCTAAAAACACATGGTCAGATCAGTCAACAGCAACTTGCTGACTGTTTTCTTTTGACAGCACAAGATATTTTTTCATAGTGTAAAAATGAACTGAAAAGCAAAGCAACCCAACTCTGCCATAGACATGCACGCTTGGTTTGGCCAAGGGGAATAAGTTGTTACCACACACTTTTGGCAATGGCTTATGGGAAGAAAGGATCAGGCATGTTGAAATTAAACATGTCCAATCCTTTATTTCCCCGACATCTGTTGTTGGAGTGCCATTAGGACAGCATTGGGAAAACCCCTACAAATTAGGTCAGAATTTAGCTGGGAAGTATTTGTACTACTAGATCCGCAGTTTGTACTCCAGAGCTGCGCTTCCTATACGCCCTTATTCATTCGAATATTATTGGCTAAACCCGCCGATTTCAGGGGGTGTGCGAGCCAATTATCTTCCAAATCGGAGGAAAAAAGAATCAGGCAAGTTGAATTTCAAAGCCCAATCTTTTTTTTGCTGGCAGGGGATAAGCTGTAGAAAACACACGCGTGCTCAACTGAACCAAGCATGCATGTGTATGGAGGAGTCGGGAGGAAGAGGGCTTGCCGACATCTATTAAAGGTATATGGTCACCATAATTGTGGACAGGAAGTTGCAATGATTGTCAGACATTTTGAAGGCTATGGAAGTGTCACCCCGGGTGCATACAGGCATACACCACAGACTTCTCCCTACGCTCTGCCTGATCCTCCCATCTCCTTTCACCTGGTCAGCCAATTCTACAAGTCACTCCAATAATACCACGTATATCCCTTCTGTGCATTTATCATTTGATCAAAAAGAATCATCCAACATAGGGGAGTCCACATGAGAGACCACGGAAAAAAAAAACGTACACTTACTGTACATCTAGGCAAAGTGCAGCTTTTTTATATCCTTTGGCGTTTCCGTTTTTACACTTTCTTACCTTCAACTTAACTATGATTTAGCTTTAACCGAAAGGTCTTCTGTGCGCCCTTCAGACTGAACCAATTAATCTTCCAGCGCCGGATAATTATGTGTAATTCTCTAATTGGTTATTTTCACGTTACTCTATTTATTTTTCGTTCACATGTACGTTATATTATAATTTGCTTTCGGGTTCCTGGGTAATTGCTGTGACTACAATGCTCTGATTACTGTTTTCAGCTCGGAAACATTGGCTTATTATGTTTTCATTGTGTGAGATGTTATAGAGGTTGGTATTGATTTCGACAATGGGGCGTATTTACAAGCATCGACGCACCTGCTACCTACCATGGCCTGAATTTTCCATCTAGCTTGTGCCATAGGAGACACTACCAAATAATTCCTATATCGCTCATATCCATTTTGCGGTCCACAAATTGCGGATCCGTGTGCTGTCCGCATTTTTATTGGTAACACATTGACTTCAATCAGTCGGTAGTCTGCATTTTGCGGACATGTTCTATCTTTTTGTATAATAGACGTTCAGATGTGGAAAACACACCGATGAGCCATATGTTTTCAGCATCCATAAATCCGATCCCCAAAAAGAGAGAACATGTCCTATACGTGGCCACAAAATGCGGACTACTGACCCATTGAAGTCAATGGGTCTGCAGAAATGCTGATGCAAACAGACGGTATCCATATTTTGCAGAACCGCAATTTATGGACCGCAAAATACATACAGTTGTGTGCATGAGGCCTAAACCTGAGATTTTCACCAATACCTTTCTGCTTAGATACTTTGATAAATTAGTTGCACTTTATGAGGCTTGTACAAATAAATAATCTGACTATACAATACCCATAATATTGCCACACTGTACACAAAATCTGACTATAGAATACCCATAATATTACCACAGCGTACACAAAATCTGACTATAGAATACCCATAATTCTGCCACACCGTACACAAAATCTGACTATAGAATACCCATAATACTGCCACACCGTACACAAAATCTGACTATAGAAAACCCATATTACTTCCACACCGTACACAAAATCTGACTATAGAATACCCATAATACTTCCACACCGTACACAAAATCTGACTATAGAATACCCATAATTCTGCCACACCGTACACAAAATCTGACTATAGAATACCCATAATACTGCCACACCGTACACAAAATCTGACTATAGAATACCCATAATACTTCCACACCGTACACAAAATCTGACTATACAATACCCATAATACTGCTACACCGTACACAAAATCTGACTATAGAATACCCATAATTCTGCCACACCGTACACAAAATCTGACTATAGAATACCCATAATTCTGCCACACCCGTGCACAAAATCTGACTATAGAATACCCATAATACTGCTACACCGTACACAAAATCTGACTATAGAATACCCATAATACTGCTACACCGTACACAAAATCTGACTATAGAATACCCATAATTCTGCCACACCGTACACAAAATCTGACTATAGAAATACCCATAATAATGTCCAAACCGTACACAAAATCTGACTATAGAATACCCATAATATTACCACACCGTACACAAAATCTGACTATACAATACCCATAATACTGCTACACCGTACACAAAATCTGACTATAGAATACCCATAATTCTGCCACACCGTACACAAAATTTGACTATAGAATACCCATAATACTGCCACACCGTACACAAAATCTGACTATAGAAACCCATAATACTGCCACACCGTACACAAAATCTGACTATAGAAAACCCATATTACTTCCACACCGTACACAAAATCTGACTATAGAATACCCATAATACTGCCACACCGTACACAAAATCTGACTATAGAATACCCATAATACTTCCACACCGTACACAAAATCTGACTATAGAATACCCATAATACTTCCACACCGTACACAAAATCTGACTATAGAATACCCATAATTCTGCCACACCGTACACAAAATCTGACTATAGAATACCCATAATACTGCCACACCGTACACAAAATCTGACTATAGAATACCCATAATACTTCCACACCGTACCACAAAATCTGACTATACAATACCCATAATACTGCTACACCGTACACAAAATCTGACTATAGAATACCCATAATTCTGCCACACCGTGCACAAAATCTGACTATAGAATACCCATAATACTGCTACACCGTACACAAAATCTGACTATAGAATACCCATAATACTGCCACACCGTACACAAAATCTGACTATAGAATACCCATAATACTGCCACATCATACACAAAATCTGACTATAGAATACCCATAATACTGCCACACCATACACAAAATCTGACTATAGAATACCCATAATATTACCATAGCGTACACAAAATCTGACTATAGAATACCCATAATACTGCCACACCGTACACAAAATCTGACTATAGAATACCCATAATACTTCCACACCGTACACAAAATCTGACTATAGAATACCCATAATTCTGCCACACTGTACACATAAATATTCCTACAATACAAATAATTTTGTCACACCATACATATAAATAATCTGACTATAGAATACCCATAATTCTGCCACACTGTACACATAAATATTCCTACAATACAATACAAATAATTTTGCTACACCGTACATATAAATAATCTGACTATACAATACTCATAATTCTGCCATACTGTACATATAAATATTCCTACCATACAATACCCATAATTCTGCCATACTGTACACATAAACAATCCTACTATAAAGTAATTGTACTATAAAATACCCATAATACTGCCACATTGTGCATATAAATAATAATCTATACAGTACCCATAATCCTGCCACTTTGTACACAAGATTAATATTGTCATAAAGTACACATAATCTCGCCACACTAGCCACATAAATAATCCTACCATACAATACTCATAATACTGCCACTTTGTACACAAGATTACAACTGTCATAAAGTTCTCATAATCTCATTACAGTATCCACATATTCTAATGAGCAATACCCATAATTTCACCACAATGTACACATAAATAATCCTGTCATAAAGTACACATTATTCTACCATTCACATAAAATATCCCACTATGCATGAAATATAATTCTGCCACACTACACACGTACATAGTCCTAACATACAATACCCATTTTCCCGCCACTTTGAACACAAAATTAAAACTGTCTTAAAGTATGCATAATCTCACTACACTATCCACACAAATAATCCCACTGTACAATATCTAGAATTCCACGGCACAATACATATTATTCTACCACTTTGCCTACATAAAATACCCTGGTATACAATACCCATGATTGTGGCACATTGTACCTATAAATAATACTGCCCAATAAGTATCCATAAATAATACTACCATTGAAGATCTCACCACTGAGGCCAGTGATTGGTCAGTTGTGTCAAAGTGCAGCATACTAAAGAGAGACTAGTGGGCAGGCGGGCACTGGAGCAGGGGCTGAACAAGTAAGTAATGGCTCTCTTACTGTTTTATAAAATGTCACCCCCTTTACCTATGTTTTTGCAGTGAGCCCTTGAGAAGCTGGAGTGGAAGATGGGAGCGGTAGTGGCTCTGACTATAGGATGTGTCACAGTGGTTTCCCCTTAGGTCATTGCTCCCTAGGGCCGGTGCAGTGAGAAGAGGGTGCACCCTTTCTACCCTTGGGACATTCCCTGTAATTGGAGCTCATGCCTGATGGTAATTTGGGGTGTCCTTGATGTTGGTGATGGCATGTAATAGTAGTGGCCAGCATATGGTGTGATAGGAGTCAGCAAACCAGGCCAGAGGTAGACGAATACAGTAAATGTCTTTTTTTGTCCTATCTTCACTTGAGTGCAAAATAGGAGTTGTAGTACATATAATACAATAATCTGTACACAGTGCAAATCCTTTTCTCAGATAGCGAGGTATGGAGGCTGGCACAGTGTCAAATAATGGAACTTTTGGTATGCTATCTTGCCAAAATCTCCCTCTCTCTCTAGAATCACTGGCTAGCAACTGTAATCTGGAAATGATGGCTGCAGTGTCCACTGTGGAATACAGGTCTTTAGAGGCACATCTGGCCAGGATCTGGTTAGATATGAAGGGTGTCTTAACTGTAATCCCTCACAAGCAGCAAAGTCTGTATAGCTGTAGTTAACTGTAATCCCTCACAGGCAGCAAAGTCTGTATAGCTGTAGTTAACTGTAATCCCTCACAAGCAGCAAAGTCTGTGTATCTGTAGTCGCAGGTTACCTAGCTGACTCCTATGCTTGGCCATGCAGATTCTAAACTCTTTATTTCCCCCTTTCTTGCTGTAGCAGAAGCAGTAACTTTCACAGAGATCTGTTTCCGGATCATGAGACCCAAGGAGAAGGAGCATGTGGATCCATTTACTCCCTCCTCACTCACTTACTCATTCTAGTGTTCCTCCAGACAGGAAGTAGGACCAGCCCGCTGGTGCAAAGAGGGGAGGAACAGGGTGATTAACCCTGTCCCTGCCACCCATACCAGATCATGCTGGGTGTACATAACAATATATAACAAAACATTACAAAAATAGTAAAGAACAGTATAATATAATTTTTGTGTTGTTTATTTGGCCCGTTTAGAAGAGACTGGTTTAAACCTTTATGCGTATCTTCTAGAGTCAGTCTCATGACAGTGGCGCATTAAGCAAGTCACAATACCTGTTATTGGTTTGCTTAGTAATTCCACCTCGTAACCAGCAGTCATTAACTGGCAATGTCCGCCATGTGTATGTAGAAGCAATCATTAATATAGCCAGTCAGCAGACCACAGCTCACATGTAATGTGGGATAATTAATTGTAGGGCTAATTCCGTTACAGAAAATAAAATCTAAACCTAATTGATCATAATTTACAGTAATTGCGGAAAATATTATGAATGCATCAGACTCCTGACCTGGGCACTATTAATTTCCCTACATTAGTACAGTATGTCACTAATACTATCAAAAAATAAGCTGCTTGTTCTTTTTTCTAAATATTTTAAATTATTTTTAAAAGCTTCTGGGGAGGCCATTTTGGAGGCACCCACTATTCCCCCACATACTTTGTAATGGGCAATGATGTAGATGAGCCTTCAGCAGTACAATGGAGCTGTGACTGACTTACCCACCCTCTGATGATAATGACAAGACTCTGCTCATCATGTCCTAGTCTGCACAGCAAAGCTGATGAATTACCTGCCGAAAACAGAAATTGTTGGCTCTAAAGGCCAGTGTAAAAACTGCAATACTAAGAGGTTGTCCAGAATATTAATGGCCTACCCTCAGGATAGGCAGTCGATATCTGATTGGCAGGGGTCCGACACCTGCCACCCCCCGCCGATCTGCTGTTCTGCAGTAGCTCTGGTTCCGGAAGTCAGCGCCGGAGCTGTAGTGGACAGAGCTGCAGCCCAGGTCCTTTTGAAGTAACCAGCTCCATCCACTACACCGTGTTGTTTCAGTGCTGAACCTATCTCGGAACAGCTGATCAGAAGGGGTGCAAAATGTCAGACCCCCGCCGTTCAGATATTGAGGATAGTCCATTTATAGTAAACTCCTGGAAAACCCCTTTAAATTGACAACTGGGCATTACCATTCTCTTTGCCAGTGAGGCGTGTCCCTACAGACTCCACCACTGTCCAATCAGAACCGACAGGGTCAAACTGTCAAGAGGGACATCTTATTAGCCAGGCAAATGAAAACACCCATTGTTAAAGGGGTTCTCCAAGCTCCTTATATTGATGACCTATCTCAAGATAACTAATTAATATTCGATTAGTGAGAGTCCAACATCCTGACCCCCCTGCAGCCTCCAAAGTTGGAACTAGCTCTTCAATGGAACAGGAAGAACAGCGCTGTTCAAAGTCTTGTCGCCGTACCAGGTTACTACAGCTAAGCTCTCATTGATGTTATTGGGAGCTGAGCTGCAGTAAGCCGGCATGGCCACTAAACTTCGAACGGCGCTGTGCTTCCTGTTCCATTCAAAGTGCTACTTCCTGTGCTGGAGGCTGCACAGAAAAGCTGATCGGCGGGGGTGCATTGGTTATTCAAGGGGTTGACCCATCTTGCAATTTGGTGGCATATCACTCTGAAACACCACCAATGTCCAATAGGTGCAGGTCCCACCCAAGGGCAGCCACCCTCCATTCACTTCTATGGGAGTGCCAAAAATAGCCAAGCACCGGATCGCTATTTCCGGAACTCCCATAGAGGTTAATAGAGAGATGGCCGCACCCTCAATTCACTTCTATGGGAGTTCCAGAAATAGCCTAGTGTGCTGTGCGTTCTCCTTTGCTTGTAGAGATAGGTGCCAGTCCCAGAGGTGGGACCCATACCTATTGGACATTGCTGGCCTATCCTAGAGATGGGTCGACCCCTTTAATGACCTCTCCTGAGGATAGTTCATCAATATCAGGAGCCCGGAAACCCCCCTTTCATGTATTCATACGTTTCTAGAAGGAATAACAGAGGAACAGCACAATGCAGAGCCCTAAGTTAAGAGATAGCTGACAAAACTTAAATGACAATGGAAATTTCAGACATCAATGCAAAGAGTAAATTGACTCCTTTGCATTTTCTTGGCGGGGGTTGCGCTGTGATATGCTTATGCGATTACCCAGGGGTCACGTAACTCAAGTGCATCGGCCAATTCCTGATATAGTAGAGAGAAAACAAGTGGGGGAGCCGAGATTGCTCCCAAGCTTCCAGAAACAATCTGCATGGGTAATGTGCGTCCTGAATATTAATGGCTCGTCAGCTCCAGCTCATTATGGAGCGGAGCGATAACCTCAAAACAAGGATTACTGGCCTTTAGGGACTTGAATAAACAAGAGGAGCCGCTTACGGGACCGCTGGGTGAAATGTTAAATACATGGGAGAGGGAAATGAAAGGAATTATACAGTGACCAAATAGCAGGCCCAGGCATAAAGTAATATTAGTACTGTTAGTGTGATCTAATACCACCCCAAGATGTTGATCTTAAATCAACCCACAGTATCCTATAACAGTGCCAGCCAGTGCCCTATAACGGTGCCAACCACAGTGACCTATAACAGTGCCAGCAAGTGTCCTATAACAGTGACAGCCAGTGTGCTAACAGTACCAGCCACAGTGTCCTATAACAGTGCCAGCCAGTGCCCTATAACAGTGCCAGCCACAGTGTCCTATAACAGTGCCAGCCAGTGCCCTATAACGGTGCCAGCCACAGTGTCCTATAACGGTGCCAGCCACAGTGCCCTATAACAGTGCCAGTCACAGTGTCCTATAACAGTGCCAGCCAGTGCCCTATAACAGTGCCAGCCACAGTGTCCTATAACAGTGCCAGCCAGTGCCCTATAACGGTGCCAGCCACAGTGCCCTATAACGGTGCCAGCCACAGTGCCCTATAACAGTGCCAGCCAGTGCCCTATAACGGTGCCAGCCACAGTGTCCTATAACGGTGCCAGCCACAGTGCCCTATAACAGTGCCAGTCACAGTGTCCTATAACAGTGCCAGCCAGTGCCCTATAACAGTGCCAGCCACAGTGTCCTATAACAGTGCCAGCCAGTGCCCTATAACAGTGCCAGCCACAGTGTCCTATAATGGTGCCAGCCACAGTGCCCTATAACAGTGTCAGCCACAGTGTCCTATAACGGTGCCAGCCACAATGTCCTATAACAGTGCCAGCCACAGTGTCCTATAACAGTGCCAGCCACAGTGCCCTATAACAGTGCCAGCCACAGCGTCCTATAACGGTGCCAGCCACAGTGTCCTATAACGGTGCCAGCCACAGTGTCCTATAACGGTGCCAGCCACAGTGTCCTATAACGGTGCCAGCCACAGTGTCCTATAACAGTGCCACTCACAGTGTCCTATGACAGTGCCAGCCACAGTTTCCTGTAACAGTGCCAGCCACAGTGTCCTATAACAGTGCCATCCACAGTGTCCTGTAACAGTGCCAGCCCCAGTGTCCTATAACAGTGCCAGCCCCAGTGTCCTATAACAGTGCCAGCCACAGTGTCCTATAACGGTGCCAGCCACAGTGTCCTATAACGGTGCCAGCCACAGTTTCCTATAACAGTGCCACTCACAGTGTCCTATGACAGTGCCAGCCACAGTTTCCTGTAACAGTGCCAGCCACAGTGTCCTATAACGGTGCCAGCCACAGTGTCCTATAACGGTGCCAGCCACAGTTTCCTATAACAGTGCCACTCACAGTGTCCTATGACAGTGCTAGCCACAGTTTCCTGTAACAGTGCCAGCCACAGTGTCCTATAACAGTGCCATCCACAGTGTCCTGTAACAGTGCCAGCCCCAGTGTCCTATAACAGTGCCAGCCCCAGTGTCCTATAACAGTGCCAGCCACAGTGTCCTGTAACAGTGCCAGTCACAGTATCCTATAACAGTGCTAACCACAGTGTCCTATAACATTACCAGCCACAGTGACCTATAACAGTGACAGCCAGTGTGCTAACAGTACCAGCCACAGTGTCCTATAACAGTGCCAGTCACAGTGTCCCATAACAGTGCCAGCCACAGTATCCTATTATAGGGCCAGCCAGTGTCCTGTAACAGTGAACAGCCACAGTGCCCTATAACAGTGCCAGCCACAGTGACCTATAACAGTGCCAGCAAGTGTCCTATAACAGTAGCAGCCACAATGTCCTATAACAGTGCCAGCCACAGTGTCTCATAACAGTGCCAGCCAGTGTCCTATAACAGTGCCAACCACAGTGTCCTATAACAGTGCTAGCCCCAGTGTCATATAACAGTGCCAGCCACAGTGTCCTGTAACAGTGCTAGCCACAGTGTCCAATAACAGTAGCAGCCACAGTGTCCTATCACAGTGCCAGCCACAGTGTCCTATAACAATGCCAACCACAGTGTCCTATAACAGTGCCAGACACAGTGTCCTATAACAGTGCCAGCCACAGTGTCCTATCACAGTGCCAGCCACAGTGTCCTATAACAGTGCCAGCCACAGTGTCCTATCACAGTGCCAGCCACAGTGTCCTATAACAGTGCCAGACACAGTGTCCTATAACAGTGCCAGACACAGTGTCCTATCACAGTGCCAGCCACAGTGTCCTATCACAGTGCAAGCCACAGTGTCCTGTAACAGTGCCAGCCACAGTGTCCTATAACAGTGCCAACTATCCTGCAATTTCTGGGAGACTTCCAGAAACATTGCAGACCTCCTGTTCTCCTGGAAGAGTTGGCCAATCTCCCTCGTGCTTGGAGCACCTCCAGAGAGCAGCCCTAACTCTGTCTGGCGCAGAGCATGTCCGTGCACCCAAAGCAGCAGTGGATGAATGGGAAACTCCAGATATATTATCCGGCATCAGTCACCATGATAAATCTGGTGCAGAACATGACTGTCTAATCTAGAAAATATTAGTAAATCTGGACCATGAAGGCACCCTACCTAGGCTTCCCCATGCCCTTATTTCTTCATGCTGACCATTGGCTTTATGAATACAGCACATGTTTTTTCATAAAATTCCAATCCACCACTACTCCAAAAAACTGCACCATGCCTTATACATGGGCCCCATTGCTGGGGGAGTAAAATATATAGTGCAGAAGAAGACATCACATAAGCTCTCTGATCTTGTAGGCATCTCACGAGGCATCATCCCTCGCTTACTAGTAAAAATGTCTATTCTATAACTGGTCACTGTGAACTGCTCCGCACCCCGCAAAGCAGAGCAAGATCCCGTTACTTGTAATAAGAGAGCATGTTTCCAAGCAACACCATACATAATGCACACGTCTCACCTGCTCCTGACCGGCAATTTTACCTACTCCGTGATGCTCCACTTGACCTGCAAGAAAATAAACCGCACTGTGCCACGTGCAGAATATATATCTATATAAGCCTCCATTATATGGAGCCACAGGTCGTAATAATAAAATATAGGAGATTGATGTGAAAGTGATTATCTCTGTAACCCACATGTAGGACCTACAACAGGGATTGCAAATGGTGCATGGTATAGGGAGGTTACAGATGTAGCATTGGGGACCAGGAGCTTCAGGCAGGGGTGCACCACCAATGAGGCCAGGTGAAGTGATCACCTCAGGCAGCACCAGGTAGAGGCAAGAGCAGGGGTGCACCACCAATGAGGCCAGGTGAGGCGATCGCCTCAGGCAGCACCAAGTAGGAGCAAGAGCTTGGGGTGCACCACCAATGAGGCCAGGTGAGGCGATCGCCTCAGGCAGCACCAGGTAGAGGCAAGAGCAGGGGTGCACCACCAATGAGGCCAGGTGAGGCGACCGCCTCAGGCAGCACCAGGTAGAGGCAAGAGCAGGGGTGCACCACCAATGAGGCCAGGTGAGGCGACCGCCTCAGGCAGCACCAGGTAGAGGCAAGAGCAGGGGTGCACCACCCTTGAGGCCAGGTGAGGCCATCGCCTCAGGCAGCACCAGGTAGTGGCAAGAGGGGTCAGCGGAAGGGCCATGGGCAATGAGCGCTTTCATTGTGGCAAAGGGGTTAGGTTAAAAAATTGGCATTGGGTGGTGGGGGGGGCCGCCGTTTCAGTTTTTGCCTCAGACAGCAGAAAGGCTAGGTGCACCCCTGGCTTCAGGTTTTCAAGGGTTTTCCAAGAGGATAATATTGATGATCTCCAGTGGGACATGACGATCAGTCCGGTGGCCTCCTCAGAGCTTACCAAGTACAGCGCCATCCATTGTATAGTGGCTGTGCTTGGTATTACAGCCCAGGCCTGTTCACTTGGATGGGACTGAGCTGCACATAGGCCATGTGATCGCTGAACATGACGTCACTGGTCTAGGAAGAGGCCGCATCGTTCTCTGCTGACCAACAGAGGTGTAAGGGAATTGGACCCTCATCAGATATTGATGAGTATGGGATTTATTAAAGGGGTCTTCCAATTCTTTTATATTAATGCACTGTCCTCAGGATAGCCCATCAATATCTGATTGGTGGAGGTCCAACACCCTGCACCACCATCACCAATCAAGAGAAGCTCCAGTGCCGAAAGTCAACACCAGAACTACAGCTCCATCGATTGTGTAGTGGACAGAGCTGGTTACTACAGCATTGCCCACATTAAAGTGAATGCAACCAGGCTCCATGCTCTGCACAATGGACGGAGCTGTGTGGTTCTGGTCCATACTTCAGATAGATATTGATGGCCTGTAATATTTCAGCTTCTTTCCTCTACTATTGATGCTGCCAGTTAAATGGTGGCATTATGATTGTGTCTTCTGCCCCTTTTTTTCAAACCTATTAATATATTTCCCTTTAAATTTTACCATAAACCTTCCAAAAATGAAGCATGAATGAGCCTAAGAGTATGAACGCTGCATGCCACAGTCGTTACTGGGTGTAGGGCAAGATTATTTTTCACTGCTTTTACCTTCCCACTCTCCAATAGTCATAACTTTTTTTAATTTTCAATCAGAGCTTTATGTGATATTTTTTTTCTGCCTTATGCACCATTCTGCAGTGCACATAAGTATGCAACTTGTACTAAATATTGCCAACGCTAACCATTTCCCGTAATCAGGTGGTTACAGGAATACAATAGCCATAACTTTTTTAATCTTCAATCGTACCCGTATGTGGTCTTGTTTTTTATGCCTTTTAGGCACCATTCTGCAATGCACATAGGTATGCAACTTTTACTAAATAATGCCAGCTCTAACCATTTTGTACCAAAGCCCGTAATCAGGTGGTTACAGGGATACAATAGCCATAACTTTTTAAATCTTCAATTGTAGCCACATGTGGTCTTGTTTTTTATGCCTTTTAGGCACCATTCTGCAATGCACATGAGTATGCAACTTTTACTAAATATTGCCAGTTCTAATAATTTAGTACCAAGCCCCGTAATCAGGTGGATACAAGGATACAATAGCCATAACTTTTTTAATCTTCAATTGTAGCCGTATGTGGTCTTGATTTTTTGCTTTTTAGGAACCATTCTGCAATGCGCATAAGTAAGCAACTTATGCAAGTGATGTTTATTTCATAAAGTGTCTTAAAAAAAACTTTTTGTCATCTTTCCTCTTGTATTTGCAGTGCAGGCTGTCATCACTGCTAGTGTTTCTGCGTCACATACAGCAGGCCCTGAAATTGAGCCAGAGGCAAAAGTGGAGCATGTAAAGTTATGAGACATACAGAGACAATCTCCAAGCATCAGAGAAATGCCGGCGGCTCCTTCTCTGCCGGGAGGGCTCCGTAGGAGAATTAACGCAGCAGGTAACAACACAGCAAGTTCCCATGTAGGAAGAGCCGCACAGGAATGTAATGGACAAAGTAATAGCACTTATTACCGGGGATCTTTGCTCTGAGAACGTTTAGATTTTTTCATCCACATAGCCATATGATTACTTGATTTTTTGCAAGAGGAGTTGTATTTTTTTATTAAGGGAACTATATACAGTGTATCAGATATTAGATGACAAATACTGTAGATATGAGATGAATGATAGATAGATAGATAGATAGATAGATAGATAGATAGCACTGCCTCTACTTTATCCTTTATTTATTGAGGATTCAAGGGTCCGGAATCTTTGGGGATTAGCACACGGCAAGAAGTGCTGCTCAACTGTTTTCTATATTAGATAGATAGATAGATAGATAGATAGATAGATAGATAGATAGATAGATAGATAGATAGATAGATAGATAGATAGATATGAGATAGATAGATAGATAGATAGATAGATAGATATAGATAGATAGATATGAGATAGATAGATAGATAGATAGATAGATAGATAGATAGATAGATATGAGATAGATAGATAGATAGATAGATAGATAGATATGAGATAGATATAGATATGAGATAGATATGAGATAGATAGATAGATAAGAGATAGATAGATATGAGATAGATAGATAGATAGATAGATAGATAGATAGATAGATAGCCCAGATTTCACCTCCATAGATGAGCAGAGGAAACTCCACATCCTACTGGGGGAAGAGGAGTCCACTGTGGAGATCGCTGCCCAATATGTCTCCACCTGCCACCAACTGAGAGGAAGATGAGATACCATGGACTATTATGCCCCAATACTGCCCCTACAATCCCACCCACCCCTTTACTGCCCACTACATGTTGAGACACCATGGGCTGTTATACCCCTATACTGCCCCTTTAACCCAATATCCACCCCCTTTAATTCTTACATCTAACCCCTCACAATACCTATTATTTCCTTTGCTTTGGCAATGCTAAATGTTTTACTTGGAAGTGCCAATAAAGCTTTTTTGAATTAGATAAATAATAGATAGATATGAGAGATATGAGATAGATAGCTATGAAATAGATAGATAGATAGATAGATAGATAGATAGATAGATAGATAGATACAGATAGATAATAGATATGAGGATAGATAGATAGATGATTTAATTAGGATCCACCCCACTTTGGTATAATTAAAACTTAAATTTCCACAGCATACCGTATAAGTAAAATCTTCCCTTAGGATGTAGAGATCACTTACGCAGGATAAAACATAAACCTAGAAGAAAGTTACAATGAAGCGTTGCTTAAAATTCAGACTTTGGAACAAAGCTTTTCATCTCAGAGATGAATATTTATCCATAAGAAGGAACGTGAGGCGATGAATGAGGCGGAGGGGATTTAACAATCCATCATGTCATGTGGTTACAAGAAGAGAAGAGAAGCTCCTGGAGCCGAGGAGTCAGATCAGCACCGAGCGAGAACAGCAGCCCCCACATTGAAATCAATGACTCCATGCTGCACGCCGTCACATCTTCACAGATAAATGTATTATGTCAGCGTCATGGAGAAGACAATGCTGACAAACACTTCACACCTCAAGAAACATACGAGAGACAAAAAGAACATATATTATTCCTAAATGTCAGTTCTATTCTTTTGTTTTGATGGCATCTTAAATATCCTTGAATTCTGTATATTGAGAAATGAGAAAATGTACGGATGTAGCAGAGGTAACCGTCACACTTGGTGAGTTATTACATCTAGGTAACACGTTATAGCTCTGCTACATCTGTAAGCACAAGATGCATCTGAAGACTGAGATTTGGCTACGTGAAAAGTTTGTATCTGCTTTATCTGCGGAAGAGATGGGGCAAACTGGGTTCAGATCTGCAATGGAAGTGATCACTCTGGGGCAGATTTATTCATATGCCAGTCCATGCAGGCACCAACCGGGGTAATCGGCAAATGGCACCATAAAGTTTGTAATAGATAAATGCATTGATATTAGATAAATGATAGATATGAGATAGACAGGCAGATAGACAGACAGACAGATAGATAGAAGTGGCCCTGGAAAAAATACTAAAAGTGGCTCCGTTTTGTAGTCTGGTCCAAAGTTATGGAAGGCAGGGCCAGCAATACCATAGAGAGAGATAGATAGATAGATAGATAGATAGATAGATAGATAGATAGATATTCGAGATAGATAGATAGATAGATAGATAGATAGATAGATAGATAGATAGTATATACATGGTAAGAAGACATGAGAATTATACATGGTAATGGTAGGTGGGGAACCTGTTAAAGGGGTTGTCCCACGAAAAATATTGTACAGTTTTCAAACCAGCACCTGGATCTGAATCTTTTTGCAACTGAATGTAATTAAAAATTTAGCATAGCCACTGAGTTATTCAATAAAATGTATCTGTATAGCTCCACCTGCTGTTAGTTTTTTCTTATTTCTTTGTCCTACTCACTGAGATGGCCGCATATGCTCAGTTTCATCCTTCAGCTGCCTCCTGAGCTGTGATAGAGAGAACTGAGACACACCCCCTGAGCTGTGATAGGGAGAGCATGGTCATGCCTATTATTTCTACTAGAAGTTATGAATTAATTACTAGCAGTCTGCAGTAAGGGTACAGAGGGGATGTAACCAGTTGGGGGTGTGTACCTGCACAGCCTCACTCTATCCAATCAGTGCTGCCATTGTCAGACTGTGCAGGTACACACCCCCAACTGGTTACCTCCCCTCTGTACCCTTACTGCAGACTGCTAGCAATTCATTGATAACTTCTAGTAGAAATAATAAAGGAATGGCACAACATAGAGCCATAAGAATAGATGTTCCAGAACTGTTATTACATGGGGAATGCATGAAGCTATTAAAACAGGCATGTCAGGAGCGGTGAGAGGTCCTCTTTAAGTGTTTTACTGGTATTTAGATCTTGATAACCTACTGTATCCTCAGGGTAGGTCATCAGATCAGTAGGGTCCAACACTCAGGACACCCACCATTCGGAATGACGCAGTGCTACCACAGCGTAAATTAAGCAATACATGGAGGCTATTCAGATCAATGGATTTACTATGCATGACAGGACGGGTCCTCCAGCGCTAAAGATTTTCTTCGTATCCGCTCTCCACTTTGGCAAAAGACGATGATCCTGGTCATAGGAGCTCCCCTCTCTATTACCTCAAAATTGCCCAATAGGGTAAATAAAAATGGGCTTTCCAAACTAGACAACCCCTTTAAGAAGCCATATCAACCAACTTGCATACAGCAGCTACAGGCTTCCTAGTCCTCATCAGTTCTAGACACGGGAACCATGTCTCTGGTATCCACCAACAGTCATGACAAGTACCTACCTTCTGTTGTAAGTAGCTCATGTTGATTCCTTTTATCACTCTATGCCATATTCCTAATGGTCTAATTGACCTTCAGGGTCTACTCTATTGAGCCGAACTGCGGTTACCCCAGACTACTAAACCCCTCATTTTTGGGATTTATTAGAAAAGCAATGTTTTTACAAAAAGCCTCTTTTTATACTGGACCACGATCTCTCGGATTCCTCATCTGTAAATCATTCTGAGTTGTCGTATTTACTGATTTTAATATTCTTTTGATGAATTCCTATTTTGATTAGATTCTATTTTTTCTACCTGGCAGGGGAGGCGAATGAATCACACAGCTCATCTTCCAGAAGTGTTGCTGTAACAGGTTAGTCATTATTAATATGTGGATGTTCTAGAATAGCGTTTTAGATTTTTCATACAGAATTGGGGATCATGATGTAAAATCGATATAGACTTAAAGGGGATGTGCCTGAATTAAGAGTTAACTTAAAGGGGTTATCTCATGATTATTCTAAACAAAATGAAAATCAGACATTATATAGGACATGCCAATCACTTTCTAACAAAGCTAGAACCAGCCCTGTACCTCACATGGATCCAGAGATCTCCAAATTCATTGCTCTGCTAGAATTATATCAAGCTGACAGCTCAGGGGCGTGTCCAGGCTCTCCCTATCACAGCTCAGGAGGAGTGTCCATGCTCTCCCTATCACAGCTCAGGAGGAGTGTCCATGCTCTTCCTATCATAGCTCAGGAGGCAGTTGAAGGATGAAACTGAGCATGAGCGGCCATCTCAGTGAGCAGGCCAAAGAAATACGAAAAAGAACAAACAGCAGGTGGCGCTTTACAGATAGATTTAACTGATTAATTCAGTGGCTATACAACATTTTTAATTACATGCAATTACAAAAGTATTCAGATCCAGGAGCTGGCTTGAAAACTGTAGAATATTTTTCATGGGACAATCCCTTTAATATACACTCATTAAAACAGTAAAAAATATAGCACCCAGATAGAAATGTCGGATTGCTGCAAAGCTCAGGATGCAGTTATGTCTCAGGCAGATACGTAAATGCTTACAGGTATGTTCTGATTAGACACTGGGTCTCATCACAATAGGGAGTAAAAGTGCTTTTCCCACTGCCCTAGAAAAAGGCTCTCAGAGGCTACTTTTGGATAGTGTACCTCTTGGTGAGAGATCATAGACTGCTAGACATGCTTCTATGATGTACTCGAAAGCCATTTTGCCTAGTTGACAGACTTTGGACAGAGAAGCAGGATGGTCATTTTGATAATCTGCCTGCCATTTAGGCAGTTTTGACTTAGCTGTTAGAAGGTGTTGAGAACAGTGGTTACGTGACGGCATGTACACAAGAGACAGACCACTAGTATAAAAGATAATTTGGTCTGCCGACAAGCACGAGCAGCTTCCGCAGTTTTGTTGTCCACCGTCCAGACACAGGTGGCTTTTTCATTACACACCACGTCTCTGTTTGGACCATTTCCAGGTGCTTAGCAGAAGGAAATTTGGTATCATGGCGCCCATTGCGTGTCCCCTCATTGACAGCCAGCCACCGTCACCGTTGTTTGCAGTGATGGGAAACTGGACTACTACGGACTGGAACCATATCTTCTTTAATGATGAATCCAAGTTCTGTTTGGGATCCCACGATGGTTGGGTTGGAGTTTGAAGGCCTTGTGGTGAGTGCTTAAATCCTGTCTTTGCTACGGAATGACACTAACAGCTCAGAGATATGTGCAGGACATCCTGTGGCCACACGTGTTCCTCTCATGGCAGGGCTTCCAACTGGCACTTTTCAGCAGGATAATGCTTGCCCACACACAACAAGGGTTTCCCAGGAAAGTCTCTGCAAGATTCTAAAAGTTCCTTGGCTGCCTGGTTACCAAATGGTCAACTGACCAGCTAGGACACCAACTACAGCAACCTACGAGTGTGTAGGCTCTACAGGCCCAGCTCTAATATCTGTGGATAAATGTGCCCACAGGATACAATACAGAACCTGTGTTCCTCCATGCTCAACTGAAGAGAGACTGAAACCACCAAGTTGTGTGCCCAAGAGAGCCTGTAACCACAAAGCTGTGCCCTCAAGAGAGACTGTAACCACAAAGCTGTGTGCCCAAGAGAGACTGTAGCCACAAACTGTGTGCCCATGGGAAACTGTAACCACCAAGCTGTGTCCTAAGAGAGACTGTAACCTCAAAGCTGTGTGCCCAAGAGAGACTGTAACCACCAAGCTGTGTGCCCAAGAGAGACTGTAACCACCAAGCTGTGTGCCCAAGAGAGACTGTAACCACCAAGCTATGTGCCCAAAAGACATTGTAACCACCAAGCTGTGTCCCAAGAGAGACTGTAACCACAAAACTGTGTGTCCAAGAGAGAATGTAACCACCAAGCTGTGTGCCCAAGAGAGACTGTAACCACCAAGCTTTGTGCCCAAGATAGAATGTAATTACCGAGCTATGTGCAGAAGAGAGACTGAAACCACCAAGCTGTGTGCCCAAGAGAGACAGTAACCACCAAGCTGTGTGCCCAAGAGAGACTGTAACCACAAAGCTGTGTGCCCAAGAGAGGCTGTAACCACAAAGCTGTGTGCCCAAGAGAGGCTGTAACCACAAAGCTGTGTGCCCAAGAGAGGCTGTAACCACAAAGCTGTGTGCCCAAGAGAGGCTGTAACCACAAAGCTGTGTGCCCAAGAGAGGCTGTAACCACCAAGCTTTGTGCCCAAGAGAGAATGTAATTACCAAGCTATGTGCAGAAGAGAGACTGTAACCACCAAGGCAGAAGCATCCAGAGGGAGCCGGACCGGGGCAGAGCCATAGGGGAGGCGGGGCATGACGGGGGTTTGTGTTAGCTCCCTCCCTCCCGTAGTGGCACCCCCTGGGGCCGGGATTGGGTAAATTTAAATAACGGGGGGAGCGGGGTGGGGGCCTTGGAAAAGGGGGAATATTTAAGGGGCGGCGGGAAAAGGTGCGGTAGCCAGTCCTTGGAGTTGGAGGTAATCTTGAGAGGAATAAGGGGAGGGCTCCACGGTTGGGGCTGGACTCCCATGGTTGGTGGTTACTTTTGGGGTTGTTGAGGGGCCATCAGGGGTGCCTCCGAGCTGGCGCTCATCGGCTGGGGGCAAGGTGGCCTACCCCGTACGGGGTAATTTAAGTTTTGGGGCTTCAAGGACCTCCTCCTGTGTGGTTATATGTTATACATATGGTTTATGGGGATTGTTTCATATGACTGTTGCATATGAGTTATATTTATGTTAATTTATTAAGGTCTGTTAATATCAAATAAAACGGCTGCTGTGGCCGACATTATCCAATTTGTGGTGTCTGTGTCATTTATACAAAGGGGGGTTGGGTTGAATGAGGTTGAAGCTGAGTTAATTGGGGGTTCAGTGGTAGGGTTGTAGTGTTGTATTGGTCAGGTAAGTATGGAGAAGGGGCGAGCGGAATAAACCAATACCACCGTCAAGTAAAATAAACAACATATGTTCAAGCATGCTTTCTTTAATATGGGAACCAATGGGCAATAGATGCCACTGAATGCCTATATAGTGACATACCTCACAGTGTGAATAGACCCTTATGCACACCTACAACTGCTGTGTTTGCAGCTACAGAACTGTTTGTGATTTTTCTTCTGTAATGATATGCCTTAACAAAAGCAACACGGGGGAAAAAAGGTGATGAGTTCTCATTTAATTTTTAGCAGTTTTCCAGAAAGCTATTCATGCTTACAAAATGCCATAGTGTTTTTATAGTTACATGGTAATGTCAGTAAAATTGCTTATTAAACACCAGTCAAAAAAAGCGAAACCATCATTACTTACTTTCATGCACTTACAGCAATCGACTAGGGCATAATTAACATAATAAAAGGGAATAAAGTAGTAATAGGAGGATGAAAAAAAGTTTGAATGGGAATGGTTCTGAGCTGTAGCGCCCCTGTATGCAATAAAGGGGTTAATTCATTCTACTGATCGAATCTCCATATATGAAATATTGAAAGTCATCCATAAGTAATAAACAAAAACAAAAAAAAAAACACTTTAAAACTCTAGGTGCAAAATTCTCAGAGCTGCAATCACTTGAAAAGCAGCAGGATGAAAGTTTTACTTCCTAATGCTGTGTCTGTGTAGGGGAGGGAGGGAGGTGAAGGGGCTGTTACACTTTAAATGGGTTGTGCAGCCAGTACATATTGATGACCTATCCTCAGGTTTGGGCATCAATATCTGATCGGTGGGGGTCCGATTCCAGCCTAACTGTACATATGCATGGACACCTTTGCCCCTAAATATTATTTCGGGTGTGATGAGTTCATGTTTCATTTCCCCTAAAACCGTTCCCTTTCAGAGGTTTTAAAGGGTTGGGCAGTCAGCACATATTGATGACCTATCCTAAGTCGGTGGGGGTCTGACTCCCTGCTGCCAATCAACTGTACGAGAACTGCTTCCTTTTCAAAAATACACTGCGCATAGTAGTAGTGACTTGTACAAGCATTTGTAATTACACTGAACCACCGAGACTTCCAAGACAACGTGCAGAGTAATCTTGAAGAGGAAGCAGTGCTTATATGAGCACCTCCTCCTCTTCAAACAGCTGATCGGTGGGGTTTCTGGGAGTTGGACCCCCACTGATCAGATATTGATGACCTATCCTGAAGAACGGTCATTAAAGGGGTTCTCCGGGAATTAAGAAAATGAAAATACTTAAATATTACTTAATAATAAATATATTCGTATATACCTTTCATTACTTATAATGGCTCGTTTTGTCTAGGGAGCAATCATTAGGAGAAACAAAATAGCTGCTATCCTATTAGTGCACACAAAACCCGTCCTAATCACACAGGAGGACAAGTTACCTCACAGCACTGAGGTAAAGAGCTGCCTCATCCTCCTCTCTGCTCTGGATTATGATCCTGAATACAGCTGATAAGATCTTTAGCTGAATCTCTGTAAGAATGGAGTTCATGAGCGGATGTGGCTGATGAGCAGCAGCACTATGCAGTCTCCATTACCACAGTCTGTCCTCTTCGTCCTCTCTGTACTTCATGTCTCCTCATGATCTCCATTCCTACAGAGAGTCTGCTGAAGATCTTATCAACTGTATTCATGATCATAATTCCTGACAATTAGGAGAGAAGGATGAGGAAGCTCCTGTCCTACATCAGTGCTGAGAAGTAACTTGTCCTCCTGTGTGATTAGGATAGGTTCTGTGTGTACTAATAGGACGGCGGCCATTTTGTTTCTCCTAATGATTGCTTCCTAGACAAAACAAGCCATTCTAAGTAATGAAAGGTATTTGGGAATATATTTATAATAAAGTAATATTTACATACTTTCATTTTCTTAATTCCAGGAGAACCCCTTTAATATGTGCAACCCCTTTAAAACCTCTGACAGAGAATGGTTTTAGGGGAAATAAAACATGAACTTATTACACCCAAAGTAATATTTAGAGGCCAAGGAGTCCATGCATATGTACGGTTATGAGAATTTATGAGCTCCATAGAAAGAGAAATCCTGGTCTATTAATGTGAGCGGGTTTCACACATTCACAAGATTCCAGTTTTATATCTACCATGATTAGTGTGAGCGGCCTCAGGAATGAAGCGCGCCATATAAATGATAATAGGGTATTCCAAGAATGAGATATCAGCGGCGGCTGCTCGCTGGGAAATCTCAAGATGTGGTGCCGTAATGAAAAGGTGGGGCGTTCTCAAAATAGTCTTCCTGCGGTGACGGACAGAAGGAATGAGCAGTGATACAGGCGCTAACATTTGTCATTTAGTCGTTAAATAGCAGTGGGAGACACAGCGCATTTCACTAACGTATCTTTATTTACAATAATCTCATGTACAAGACAATCACATTCCTTGTGTAGGCTTCATTTCATGAGGATGTTCAAAGAGATTGATTAGATGAACATGGCTGCTTTCAGACCTACACCTACCCATAGCTCCATTGAAGTGAATAGGGCTGAGCTGCAATACCCCATAAAACCTGTAGGCAGCGGATGGCGCTGTTTTTAGAATAAAGCAGCCATGTTCTTCTAATCTTGGACAAATTCTTTCTTAGATAAAAAGCACCATCTTGTCTACAAATCTATCATGCTGAATCTTCTAAGCTTGATTGCAGATCTGTCGATCAACATTGTTTAATAGGGTTATGTTATGATTAATATAAATAATGAAAATCAAACATCATATATCATATAGAACATGACAATCAGTTTTTAACAAAACTAGAACCAGCCCTGTACCTCAGACGGATCCAAAGATCTTGCCATTCATTATTCCAATTAATCTGATAGATTCTTTTTAGGCTGGCACCTCAGGGGCGTGTTCTTACTCATAGGGTGTGTCTTTTCTCCCTGTAACTGTCACAGCTTTTAACAGTAGATCCGGTTGTTGACCACATTAGTAGGTAGACCTGTACTTTAACACAATTTTCCATTTTATTTCTTTTTCATTTGTAATCCCAGTCCTCCCAAAGCCATAACTTTTTTATTTTTCTATTCACATAGCTGTATGAGGGCTTGTTTTTTGCGGGACAAGATGCCCTTTCTAATGGCACTATTTACGGTTGTATACAATGTGGTGGTAAGCGGTGTTCCATATACCATAAAACTGACCAGTTACATTCATTCTCCAGGTCAGTAAGAATCCAGCTATACCACATATGTTTATTTTTATTGCGTTTTTTTTACTGAAAAAAAAAAACCTTGAAAAAAATATTTTTTTTTCTTTTAGTCTCCATATTCTGACACCCAAAACATTTTTTTTAAATTTTTACACTTTTTTTTATAGTTCCCATAGGGAACTATCATTGGAGTCTATGAGCATTTTACTGTATTTCTATGGAGCCCTGCTACAGACAAGGGCTCCATAGAAATTACCAAGCAGTAACCTCTTGTCATACAGGATAACAGGGGCTGCTGCTAACACACTCTGGCTCCCCGATCCCCGCTGGGGGGAGCCGGAGCACACCTGTAAGCTTTCAGATGCCCGTGGTCAGGATTAGCCAAGGCATCTTTAGTGTTAAATGTCCGCGATCGGCATTACCGCTGGTCGCGGACATTAGCCGTGGGTGCTGTACGTCCCGACTTCTGACGTAAATGGCCGTATGGCGGTTGGGAAGTGGTTAAGGTTATTTCACAACAGGAGTATTTTTGTAATGGAAAGTAAATTACAAAAGTAGTTTTTCATGCTGAATTATATTAAAATAACATTTAGTGGTGACAAGCCCTATAATATGGACAGGGGTGTAGCTAATCTTATTCACCTGGAGGAAAGATTCAGCCTATTGCCCTAGCCATATGTATAACTACTCTAGCTAAGACAGGGTGACTTGTTGGCACCCTCCCCATGACACACAACACCCGGGGCACATGCCTTGCCCCCTGAGCCAACTATAATCTTCTACATTGATAGATATAAGTCTAGTCAAGCCCTAACACTGGAGCCTCTTCCTATATAGTCAGCACGTCGATATTGGCATAAAGAGATTTTCCGGTAATAATACTTTTTAGCAAGTGTCTGCAGCTGGCCTCCTGAAACAGAAGATTCATACTTACCTGCTCCCTGCTGCAATGGTCCTTTGCACTGCCTCCATCTTCCGGTCACTCACCCGTTTACATCCGACAGTGCATGGACATGGTCACATGTAGTGTTCCAGCCAATGCCTGCCTTCAGCAGTGAAGTGGCCACAAGCAGTAGATCACCACTGAAGCCAGTTATTGGCTGCAGCGGAGCATGTGACCATGCCTGACCGGAAGAAAACAGTGCAGGGACACTTGCTAAAAAATTATTATTACTGGAAAACCACTTTAAATATTCCAACATTTTTGCAGTTCCTGGAATAATTTTTGCAAAAAAAATTTCTACTGTCACGACAGGAACACAGGGGATTGTGAGCCCTGTCTGAACCCAACCTCTGACCCTACCTACTTACAGTATAGGCCCTAGGTAGCCAAACCGTAACTGGGCGACAGTTCCTATACTGTATAAGTGAAGGTAGGGAAGGGAAATACGAGACGAACACAGAACAATACAAACACAATATGAGAATTGTCAAACAAGCCGAGTCAAACCTGGAGGGAACGTCAAAACTAGAGGAGGAGGCAAAGCCGGAAGTCAGGAAAACCAGACTATATCTCAGGGAATAAACGCAAGCACTGCACCAGAAAAACTAATAACAGGCAATGTGTAAGGCAGTTACCATCTTTAAATAGCCCGCCCAGGATCATGTGATGTGGCCAGCATCACATGACCTGAGGCGGAGCATGCTGCCAAAACAATATGCAAAGTAGCCATGTGGTGTGATCAGCACCACATGGCTAAAAACCCAACAGATAATTAACTCATGAAGTGCTGGCTGACCAGACCAGCACTTCAATCCCCTACTGCTCGTCTCTAGGGGGGGTGGAGAGATCCGGTGGCGCTGCGCGGAGGGGGCGCGTCGCCGGCCTCCCGTGACATCTACTGTTTCTACTGGGAAACCATCAACAAGCATGCTAGCTTAGTCTTTGTACTAAAGGTGCTATCCAATACCATAAACTGCCCCCCTATGTGCCATGCCCCTCACAGGGAATATTCTTACCCCACTCCCTGTGGCACTCCTGGTCCCCGTACCACCATTTAAACATCGGGTGTCGGGAGGGGAACCTCTAGCATCACCCACAATGCTACGGAGGCTCGTTCCTGTCCCCCCCTGCCATTGGCTGCTCCCCCCCGACACCGGATGTTTTCTTCCGCACACGGGGAGAAGCAGTAGTGCGGGGACCAAGAGAGGCGCAGGGAGCGGGGTAAGTATATGCCCTGTGGGGGGCCCAGCACATGGAGGGGGTAGTTTATGGAAATGGATAACCCCTTTAAGCGCTCTTCATTCGCGGAAATCCATAGTTGCCAGAAGTCCCGAATATGCAGGGAGTGTCCCTAATTTCCAGAGACAGTTTCGGCAAATTCAGACTGTCCTGGGCCAAAAACAGGTGGGGCTTAATTTAGTTTTCAGGGACTACATGGCAACTGCAATATTTGTATGCATGGAAATGATGAGGATCCCTTCTCAGGGACCTTCACTTATATTATATCACCCTTGACAACGGTATCCTAAGAAATAGGCTAAATTAAGGCGTAATTCCCCTTTAAATACATTTTTATGCTCAAGCAAACCTTCTACAATGCCATAAAAGCGCTTTATAAATAATTTCTGTAGAATGGGGGATGTGATATGTTTCCCTGAGAAAGAATGGCTGATAATAGGCCTAGACGCTCGAGCTCCATTACATAGTGGAATTATCCTAAAATGAGGGCGACTACGCTTTGATTCAGTCATTTCCCTTAAAAACTCCTTTTTACTATGTGTCTCGCGTGCAAATGCACAAAGGAAATATCAAAATGATTTAGACTATAGCAAAGCGCTGAAAATAGCATCAAAAGGCTCTTCGAAGGATAAAAGGAATTTTTTAAAAAAGTATATTAAAAATGCAAAAATATATTGAGTTTCCTTCTTTTCGAATTTTACATTCTTCTTCATATTACCCATAATCTGGAATTAACTCATTGTTCCGACGCAATGGCCTCCAAACTCAACGAATGGTTGAATGTGGTCTTTCTACGAGCATTCGTCCCCCAGGTCAACAAAGGGATTTGTGGCTAACAATTCTGCTAATAGCTGTTCAAAGACAACTAATCATCTCAAAGTGGTTAGCCCATGAATAATGTACTAAATGAAAATCAGACATCACATAGTACACGACAACCTCCTTCTAACAAAGCTAGAACCAGCCCTGTACCTCACATGGATTCAGAGATCTCCCCATTCATTGCTCTAATTGCTCTGCTAGATTTATTTCAAGCTGTCAACTTAGGGGGTGTGTCCTTTCTTGGGCGTGTGTGTCCTTTCTGTCGCAGCTGGTGGCAGTCAAAGGATGGAACTGAGCATGTGCTTCCGTCTCAGTGAGGAGGACAAAGAAATTAGAAAAAGAGCAAACAGCAGGTGGCGCTATACAGATAGATTTCATTGAATTTAACTGGCTATAAGTGGCTCTAATTTTAATTACATGTAAGTACAAAAGTATTCAGATCCAGGGGCTGGTTTGAAAACTGTAGAATATTTTTCATGGGACTTTAAAGGGTTCTCCAGGAATTAAGAAAATAAAATTACTAAAAGTACTTAAATATTACTTTATTATAAATATATTCCCAAATACCTTTTATTAGTTATAGTGGCTCGCTTTGTCTGGGGAGCAATTATTAGGAGAAATAAAATGGCCGCCGTCCTATTAGTACACACAGAACCTGTCCTAATCACACAGCAGGACAAGTTACTTCACAACACTGAGCTAAAGAGCTGCCTCATCCTCCTCTCTGCTCTGCTTGTCAGGGATTATGATCCTGAATACAGAAGATAAGTTTTTCAGCTGAATCTCTGTAGGAATGGAGTTCATGAGGAGACATGAAGTACAGAGAGGAGGTGGGGTAATGAGCAGCAGCACTTGTATGTAGTCTACATTACCACAGTCTGTCCTGTCCAGCCTCTCTGTACTTCATGTCTCCTCATGAACTAAATTCCTACAGAGATTCAGCTGAAGATCATATTAAACTGTATTCAGGATCATAATCCCTGACAAGTAGGAGGTTTGGTAATATTTTATAATGTGATTCTATGCTATGCAGTGTGCACACAGAATATCTGTGCATAAGGTAGGTACAGGCAGGGTTAATAATCCTGGCCCAGTCCCATTAGGGTGTGGGCTGGCTCCACCTCTAGTTCCAGAGAGCTTTAGTTAGTCCAAGGGAGAACTTGAAGGAGATAGGGATCAAGAATCAGGATACCAACAGATCTCCATGGGATCCTCTACTTCTACTTTAGCAAGAGAAGAAAGACAAGACTGGAGAATCTGCATGTGCAGCGTCCCACATATAATGTGCAAAGGGACACCACAAACTTTGTCATTGCTATAGCCATGTCACTTATTTTATTGTATATCTGTCATTTCAGTGCTGCAAGATCCCTTTTGGCTGAGCTGTGCATTTAATTATTTCACCACCAGGTGGTGCTAGTCTGCCGTATATATAACCTAGGCAACTGGTTAGAACCAGTCAGAGTCAGTTCAGTGAGAGCTGTTAGAAAGATCAGAAGTGTGTGAGCAACTACAAGTAAAGTACAGGAGGAGGAAGTCATCCCTTCTTTGGCTGCTAATTTTGCCTGGCCCTGGCCAAGTCAGGTTTCATGTTGGCATTCACCACTACTCAGCCGCTAGCATCTGGCAAGTAACTGGATAAAGCAAGTCCGTCAAAGGTAAATAGCTGTACCTCAGCTTTATGGACTTTGTCAGCACCGTTGTGACTAGGAGTAGCTCCACAGCGCCTGGACACATACTTTACAGCTAAGCGCTAAGTTGTATTTGTACCCACTGTAAACCCCAACGGGCAGTGTGGTCTCCATTGTATATTTCAGCATCCACAAAATAATGGAGCAGATGTATTAATGACTGCCATGCAGGGGCCGCCCTGAAGGATTGCTATATTGATATAGGAAGTTTATCCAGAGTCCAGACTAATTCAAGAGGATTGACAAAGAGGAGATAAGAGTAACTGTAATTTAAAGTAAGAAGTATAACTAAAAGCACACAGTACTAAAGCAACAGCCTAAAGAGGAATACTTGCAGCATCCATATTTATTGCCTACTGAAATAAACTGTAAATTGCACTTTATAAAAGATCATCTTAAGGCAAAAGTAAAAGTTCAACTGTTTTCATACAAGCTGCCTCCGCATCTTCATTTTGCGTCTGAGCAGACGCTGGCGTCACAACAACACTTTTCCAGGACCCTGCCGACAGACACCATAATACCAGACCATCAAGGGCACCTCGCCTCACCATCCGGCAGAGTTCCTGAGTACCAGAGAGTGCCCCGAAGGAAAAGGTGTCCACACAACTGTACTCCAGTCCAGGGAAAATCAGCTAACCGCGAGTAACCATCGGCTACACCGTAGACACTGTGACAACCTATTCCCTAACTCACATATACGCCTGTGGCTGGATGCTGCACATGGCCAGGTGATGAGTCAGTCACAAGGTAACCTGCTTAATGCTATCCAGACCCTGCTGCTGTGGAGGTGTAACAAGTTAAGACACCCTACACACCTCAGGAATGACCAGGCCAGTTGTATCATTGAATCTATATGCCACTGTGAGGATTGCAGGCATTATTGATAGGATTCTATTGAGAGAGACTAGCCAGAGAGTGTAACCGGACAGCTATTGCTATAACTCATGAACAGACATCTGGGGAGAACTTGCACTGTGTACAGACTGTTGTTGGATGAACTGCGACTTCTATTTTGCACTCAAGTAAGAAGAACATTTGTTGTGGTAAACCTAGCCTGGTTACTGACTCTTAGCACACCATGCACTGGTCACTGCAGTCTACATCTTGTGCCAGGTACCCATACAACCACCAACATCAAGGACAATCTAAACTACCATCAGACAGGAGCCCCAACTACAAGGAGTGCCCCGAGGAACGAAAGGGTGCACCTTCCTCTAGCAGCACCAGCCCTAGGAAGCAATGGCATGATAGAAACCACTGTGACATATCCTACAGTCAGTGCACTACCACTCCCATCCTCCACAATGCTGGTGCACATACATACTGTGTTCCATCAGACCTCAAGCCAGCAATGCCACATGCAATCTCATTCATCTACATTCTTTTGATCACAGCAATTTTAGCAGGAGTCTGACTCCTGGGACCGTCTATGATTACCTGATTTAGGAAATCACCGAAGTGCAGTGGTCTCCTTGCAGCTTACCAAGCACAGCGCCATACATTACATAGTGGCGGTGCTTGATATTACAGGTCATCTCCATTCACATGAACGGGATACGGCTGCGCCAAAGCCATGTGACCGACAAAAGTGCAAATGAACAGGATATATATCACAACAAACATACATTATACAGTTAACAGTATTAAACAGTGCAAGTTAACCCTTTAAAGTGAGGAGTTGATGACTTCAATGTAAGGACACTACATGCATTTGCTGACAGATGACCTTTAATCCATAATAATTCCCAGGCCCCTGACATGTTTTGTCAAATCTCTGGTGTCTTCAGGGGTACTGGGCAATTTCAACAGCTTGCTACCGTAGGAATACTAGCAAATTACTGCTTTGTAAGACAGTAATAGCAGGAGATACATAACAGAAATGAGACGAATGGAGGAAGTGCACGCCGTTCCTCGTCACTAGCCAATAAACATAGTGATAGCAGGCTGGGTTTCAAATATTGAAATAAAGAGAACATTTAAAGGGAACCTGTCACCTCCTTGAGAAAAGGAGGTGACAGGTTCCCTTTAAAGCGGACCTGTCACCACTCCTGACATGTCTGTTTTAATAACTTCATGCATTCCCCATGTAATAACAATTCTGGAACATCTATTCTTATGTCTCTATGTTGTGCCATTCCTTTATTATTTCTACTAGAAGTTATGAATGAATTGCTAGCAGTCTGCAGTAAGGGTACAGAGGGGAGGTAACCAGTTTTAGGGGGTGTCCCTGCACAGACTCACTCTATCCAATCAGTGCTTCCATTTTCAGACACACCCCCAACTGGTTACCTCCCTTCTGTACCCTTACTACAGACTGCTAGCAATTCATTCATAACTTCTAGCAGGAATAATAAAGGAATGGCACAACATAGAGACATAAAATAGATGTTTCAGAATTGTTATTACATGGGAAATGCACGAAACTATTAAAACAGACATGTCAGGAGCGGAGACAGGTCCTCTTTAAAAGCTTACATACAACCAATGGTAAATGTAACGTAGAACCTGCTAAGTTAAGATGAGGCACACGCCTCGTTATAAATTATGTACATTCTTCGGCAGTGCAGAAAAGAATCAAACACAGTCATAAACCGTCAGTCTTTAAAAAATGACCTCTAATAAATTTTTTTTAAAAGTTACTCCTTGATGCCTTCCCAAATGTAACTCAGCCAGGGGCGTAACTACCATAGCGGCAGACCATGCTGCTATGGGGCCCAGGGCAACAGGTGGCCCAGTCTTAGTTGGATTATCTCCTCTTCTACTGGAGGTGAAAACTTGGTCAGGACTCTACCCTCTAAAGGAACAACTTTTAGCAAATGAGGCCGTGGAAAAATGTCCCAAGGTTCACTGAAAGGGATTTAGGTGGAAACCCTTCTGTCCTGTGTGGGGGCCTGGTCTGTTCCTTGCTATGGGGCCCTTACTTCTCTATGTACGCCACTGGAGCTGCATCTAAAAAAACAAAAATCACCAATTAAATCATGACATTTAATATCTTCTCTCCTTCCACTACACCATGAACATCCCCAAACACACTGTAAGGGTATGGCCACACAGTCAGGTTTCTTCATGCAGTTTTGGAAGCCAAAATCGGGAGTGCATCCTAAAAGGAGAAAAAAGTTAAAAAAGAAGAGATACGACTTCTCTTTTTTGAATTCACACCTGGTTTTGGCTTCCTAAACTTCATGCAGAAACCTGACCACGTGGCCATACCCTAAGAATCCGCCTCAGCAGAAAAACACAATTTTATCCAAAAACTCAACTCTATCTTGTTTCCCAGCAGGCCCATATGTGTTACTTATCCTAAACCTTCACCCCTTTCCACACACCACTGCAATAACACATCCCCCGGTCTCCACTCTGATGTAACTCTCTAATTTTAAGTTTCTATTTCCCAACACAATCCCCAACCACATCATCATTTTTGTTTGTACATGAGCCAAACCTTCTGAACTGACCAGAAGGACAATCTTACTGTGGCAAAGGGTCAGAAATTCCACAATCTTGCAAACAGTACACATCAGGCTGAAGTTCTTCTAGGTTTGGATTTGATGTATCACACAATGAAGGATGCAACATCTAGGGTACGGCCACCCGGTCAGGTTTCCTTATGCAGTTTTGGAAGCCAAAACCAGTAGCGGATCACAAAAGGTCAGAAAGTATAAAGGACAGATACAACTTTCTCCTCTTACTTGAATTTACTCCTGTTTTCGGCTTCCAAAATTGCATCAGGAACCTGACCGTGTGGCCGTACCTGAAGTGTACTTTCCAACCCTCTCCAGAGGGTCTATAGACTACCTCCATAAAGTACTCTTGACCTCCTGACTCTTCTGGTCACTATCATCTCATTCCAATCGTGGACAGAGGTTCCAGGCAGAGAACCCTCAGCCTACTCCTCACCTTGCAATCCTGTCTGTTGGTCTCGTGGATGAGGGACTATTTCCATCTCAGCCCCTTCCTCACAGGCAGATACATCATTGGGGCATAGAGCTTCCTCAGGAACATTTGATCCACCTGGGGGCTCTGGATCCTCAGCCTCCCTACCACTAGTTGCCCCTGCATAGGACCTCTTCCTCAGAGGGCAGTTCTTGAAGACATGCCTTGTCTCCTCACATAAATTACACAGAACTTCTTTTTGAGAGTCCTTTGGTCATTTGCTTTGTCTCTAATTTGGTTGCATTTTGAGCATGTGCCAACCTGATTCCAGTCCTCCAGGGTATGCCCAAAGCTCTGCCATATAGAATCTGGGCTTCCCAGGAAATAGAGGTATTCTCTACATCCTTGCCAATGGCGAAATCTAAAGAAGGATAATGGAAACCTCCAGGTTCATTAAAGGGGTTCTCCAAGTTAAATTTATTGATGACCTATCCTCAGAGCAAGACACTCTGAGCAGACATGCACTTCCTAATTCCCATGCCAGCTCCTCCTCTTTCTTCTTGATTGACAGAGCCAGGTCCCTTCTGTCAATCAAGAAGGAGAGGGAGAGGCTGGCCCAGGAAGCAAGGGTGCACAGAGTTGTTTTGGCCAGTGCACTTAACTGCTCATGGATTAAAAGTAATTTCTCTCCAGAATGAAGCAACGGATTGCGAAGTGAAATGTATCATTACTTTCAGCTAAGCTGGCCCTACAAGGCATTGTGCCTGGTGGATCAGTGAATTTCCTGCTGACAGTTTCCCTTTACTTGTGAACTGGCCGAACAAGTAGGGATTTTCAATCTGAGCTTGAGAGCCACAAGATCTAGACTGATGAATGAGATGAAATGGCATTAAAAAAAAACAAAACAACATACTCACTTCATCCATTTGAGCTCGGCCATCTTGATTGAAGATCCCGCGAAATCTCGGGCACAGTGACGTATGACCTCACCATGCCAGCCAGCGTGATGATGTCATCAAGCACCGCGCAAGATCTTCAATCAAGATGGCTGCGGCAGCCTCTTCGTGCTCCAATGTATAAGGTGAGTATTTATTTTTTTTTGACTGATTAACCCCTAAAAAGCCCTCCTTTTTAATCTCGGATGCCGCGACCAGCGATGAACATGGCATCTGAGGGGTTCAATGACAGGGGCGGCGCAATCGCCGTTTCCCTTCATTGTGGCCGCTACTTACAAAGATATGCGTTTCGTCACCAAGTAATTTGTCATGAAGCAACCAAATCGAATTTTTCAAAACTTCGCTGAACACAAGTAGTGTAATACAAGAAGTGGATGGGTGCGCGCTCTGCGCTTGGACTGTTAAACCGCTCATTAGATAATGAAATGTCCATCACGGCAAGAACAAAAGCTAAAACTCAAATAATAGAGACGGCGAGCAAAAATAGTCTCCGCGGCCACGGGCTGCGGATTGCTCCACTATGTCAACATCATGTCATTCTTTGTGCTACTGACAGACCTTGTATGAAATAGATCAGAAAGAGACGGCGAGGAGGAGGAGAAGACCGGAGTGGAGCACGGCATTCACAAACAGGGCTTTGAGGTATTTTATCCGATGTTAAAGTGTTGCCAGCTTTAGAAAACTCATCTGCATTACCCTTTTAGAGCATTCTTTAGGCCTCGTTCACATTCCCGTTTTTCACTGATGTGTGCTGTCCACATTTTCCATGGACAGCACACGTACCCATTGATTTTAATGTGTTTGAGTTAGTGAAAAAAATCCCTTAAAGGGGTATTCTCATCTTAGACAATGGGGGCATATCGCTAGGATATGCCCCCATTGTCTTATAGGTGCGGGTCCCACCGCTGGGACCCGCACCTATATCCAGAACGGAGCGGGGAGCGCTGCGCCTGGAGGACCCCAGGTTCCGGGGGTCCGGCCACCACCAGGCGCAGCTCCCCGCGCTGCTCATAGAAATGAATGGGAGCCGGGCCGTGCATGCGCGGTGCGCTCCCATTCATTTCTATGGAGCCGACGGAAGTAGCCGAGCCGGCGCTCGGCTATTTTCGGCGGCCCCATAGAAATGAATGGAGGGCGGCTGCGCATGCGCAGTGCGCCCTCATTCAGTTCGGGGGCTCCGTTCTGGAAATAGGTGCGGGTCCCAGCGGTGGGACCTGCACCTATAAGACAATGGGGGCATATCCTAGCGATATGCCCCCATTGTCTAAAATGAGAATAACCCTTTAAAGGGGTTCTCGGGGAATTAAAGAAGAACTCCCACAAAAAAAAAAATATTCCATGTCCTGCTAGAAATGTACATGATGTAATCTGTAGTGAATGTCATTTTCTTACCAGTGTCTGTATTTGTGAGTTATATCTCCCTGATGTTTCTCATCTATGTCATGTGACCAGCAATCAGACTCACCAGATAACACAGCATCTTATGTGTGGACAGGAAGTCTATTTCTCTATGTATTCCTATGGGAGCCTCACTCTCCGTCTCATAGGAATGAATAGAGCAGTGACTGGCTTCCTGTCCTGGGTCAGCTGGAGGTCAGGGAGTTGGTCACATGACCCAGCTACAATTAGAAGAGAGGGGATAACTCAGAAATGCAGTCTCTGATCAGAAGATTACATTCACTATAGATTATATCATGCACCTTTCTAACAGGTCAGAGAATAAACATTTTTGCGGGAGTTCTTTAAGAAAATGAAAATGCTTAAATAATACTTTATGATAAATATATTCCCAAATACCTTTCATTAGTTCTAATGGCTTAGGGTTTTGTCCAGGGAGCAATCATTAGGAGAAACAAAATGGCTGCCTCTACATGAACTCCATTCCTACAGAGATTCAGCTGAAGATCATACCAGTTGTATTTAGGATGATAATCCCTGACAAGCAGAGCAGAGAGGAGGATGAGGCAGCTCTTTACCTCAGTGCTGTGAAGTAACTTGCGCTACTGTGTGCGGCCATTTTGTTTCTGCTAATGATTGCTTCCTAGACAAAATGAACTATTATAGCTAATGAAAGGTATTTGGGAATGTGTTTATAATAAAGTAATATTTATGTATTTTTATTTTCTTAATTCCCGGAGAACCTCTTTAATCATGGACTGCTGTGGTCCATGATGCAGAAAAAGGACACATCACGGATGGCATCCATGTGACGTCCGTGTTTGGACCGCTGATAGGAGATGTTCTGGAAATTGACGTTCTGCTGAGCACTCTCTGTGGAATGTGTATGACACACAGAGGGTAAAAACGGACACATGGACATCTTCACGGGTGAAACAGGGACTGTTTTTTTTAGGGAAGTCAAATGGACACGGAAATGTGAACGAGACCTTAGTTTGGAGTGACTATCAATTAGTCAGAGAAGACAGGAGAGTGAAGAGTAACTATGGCTCTGGAGGACCTGGCACCTCTCAGGATTAAACCTCATTCACACGTCCGTGCTCAAATCTGTGAAAAGGTGGTCAGCGATGCTTCCGTGAAGGATCCTTGTGTGGTCCGTTTTTTGCTGTCCGTTTGTCATCCGTGTTTCACTGACCCTGCACAGTTGAAAACTAATTTTCAAAGCATCTCTTCTTAATGATTCGTGACGGATGAAACACGGTTGGCATCCGTAGTTTTGCCGGGCGTGATGGATCCGTGAACACGGACAAAATAAAACATGCTTCCGTGCTAAAAAAAACACGGACCCACGTACCGTGGTAAAACACGGATGTGTGAATTTAAATGAATGGGGATGTGTGCTGTCTGTGCAGAACGAGGAACACTGACGTGTGAATGAGGCTTTACTCCTAAACCATGACTTTAATGTAATTCCTCATTTCCCCTGTGGTGGCGCTGCAAGGAAATTGAAAGCTTGATGCGTGATTGTAGTTGATCACTGAGTATACCAGCCTCTGGCCCCACTGTGATCAGCTCATGATTTAGGAGCAGGCAACTGGCTGCAGCTATTAGGAAAGTCCTAACTAGTTTTTGACAAAACTTATTGACTTTTTTTTTTTTTTTTTTACCAAAATGAATGCAAAGCCCAAACAGGCAAAGTGGAATAATGTTCTAAGAGTGCCCCCTAGTAAACTTAAAGAGGCTGTCCTGGTGTTTAAAGGGGTTTTCTGGGATTTTAATATTGATGACCTATCCTCAGGATAGGTCATCAATATCAGATCGGCGGAGGTCCGACACCCACTTGCATAGGAGGGAACCGTCCCATAGAAGTGAATGGGTTGACTTCTGGAAATTACACCTGCTAACCACTGGGATGACGATGGCGAGGAGGTAAATAATGAAGGGAGAGCTGCGCTCACACAGCGTGCGCCTTCTCTTCAAACAGCTGATCGGCAGGGGTGCTGGGTGTCGATCAGCGCTGTGTGCATGTGCCGTGTCACGACAGGGGACACAAGGGATAGTGAGCCCTGTCCTGAACCCCACCACTTTCCCTTCCTACTTACAGTAGAAGCCCTAGGCGGCAACACCGTAACTTGGCGGCGGTCCCTATACTGCGTAAGTGCACAGGGCAGGGAAGGGAAACACAGGGAGAGACAAACATGGACAGAACACACAATAATAGAAGAGTAAACAAGCCGGGTCAAAAACAGGAGGTCACGTCAAATACCAAGGGTGAAGCGAGAGAAAAGTCAAAGTCCAAATGACGCAAAATCCAATACAGCAAAGTAACACAGCACTGTTCAAAGGTAGAACTAATCACAGGCACTGAGTAAGGCAGTTGCCATCTTTAAATAGCCCGCCCAGGATCATGTGATGTGGCCAGCATCACATGACCTGAGGCGGAGCAAACTGTCAAAACAATATGCAAAGTAGCCATGTGGTGTGATCAGCACCACATGGCTAAACCCAAACAGAAGATTAACTGATGAAGTGCTGGCTGACCAGACCAGCACTTCAATTCCCTACTGCTCGTCTCTAGGGGGGGCGGAGAAACCTGGCAACGCTGCACGGAGGGAGCGCGACGCCGGCCTCCCGTGACATGCCGTCTCCCGTCTCTTCCTGCTTGCTGCTGCTATATTTATGGTCTGATATTGATGACCTTTCCTGAGTATAGGTCATCAATATTAAAGCCCTGAGAACCCTTTAAAGATCTAGAAAACCACTTTAGGAGCCATTCACACAGGGGATTTTGACGCTGTCCTGAAGAACCTAAAGTGTGGATGGCCGAGCATTGGAGTCAGTAAGATAACCTGCTACCAAAAGCTATTAAGACTTTACTGCCGTGAAGGACTCCCTTCAGACCTGGACATGACCTGGCCAGTCATATCTCGAAAACCCTGTATCTCTCGGTGGACATTACAGCTACCATTACAGCCTTCAATCAATTCTACTGGAAGAGAGGGAAAAGGGCCATAACTCCCATCCTTGCCTAAATCCATACATCGTTATCTGGGAAGAATTGAACTGTGTAACTCTGGCCTTGTTACTGACTCCTGCACCATACCACACTTAACATCATTAACACCCCAACTACCATAGGCAGGAGCCCCAGAACCAGGGTGTGTCCTGGGGTAAGAAAACATGTTCCCTTCTATTACTGCATGGACTAAAGGAGCAACAGTGCGAGGAAAGGCACTATGATTGACTCTAACAGCCTCTCTCTATCACTCCCAGGGGTGCACCACCAATGAGGCCAGGTGAGGTGACTGGCAGCACCAGGTAGGGTCAAGAGAGGGGCAGCAACGCGCCATGGGCAGAATGGAAGGGGTTAGGTTAAGATATTGGCATTGGGGAGGGGGCGCCATTTCAGTTTTTGCTTCAGGCAGCAAAAAGGTTAGGTGCACCCCCGTCCACTCCCATTTTCCGCTCCGACTTCTCAGGGGCTTGCTGCACCATGTCCACCAGTGTCAAGCATGTACACCAACGCTGATTCAAACCCTATGGAACCGCTGGAGATTGCCAAGTCCTATAGACTTTGAATGGAGTGTTAGTGTGCATTCTCGACCATCGCTCCATTCAAATAGAGGACACATGAACCCTTCATCTAGTAATCAAGGGGGGTTCTGGTGAACAGGCCCTCACCGATCCAGCAGAGAGGGGGTTAACTGATTTGTATTGGAATGCCCCTTTAATTTCATAGCTTATAGAGGTCAGCGCTCCAAATCTCCAGATTCCCTTTCACATGGCTATGAAGATGAATGACTCGGTATACAGCCCGCAGAATTGGTCAGTACATTATAAGGGGGGCAATTTATCTCTATCTTCTCGGAAGACTTTGAGAGAGCTTTAGAAGATGTTGGTTTATAAGAAGCTGCTGGATCTGCCAGGCAGATATAAGGGAGAAATGATATGAGAAGAACGGCATTGGGTAAATAAAGTCAACCTGCAATACCAGACACAACCATGGACGGGAGTGGCGCTGTTTACACTGGGTGTGAAATTGTGATCCCAGTTGAGTGTCCATCTGCACAGGGTATCTGTGCTTGTCCATGTCCATTACATCTCCTCTCCCTATGACATATGCTGTACTTCAAGGCAGGGGTGCGCCTAGCCTTTCTGCTGCCTTAACCTAACCCCTTTGCCACAATGAAAGCGCTCATTGCCCATGGCCCTTCTACTGCCCTCCTCCTGCCCCTACCTGGTGCTGCTTGAGGAGATCGCCTCATCTGGCCTCATTGGTGGTGCGCCCCTGCTTCAAGGGTAATAAAACATTGTTTCTACGAATTCACTTTAAAAAAAAAGCCCAAAATAACTAAATAAAAAAGTTCCAATGAGTCGCCAACATTTTATATCTTGAATTTGTCCCCGGTTTCCCGAGGCCAGCGCTCGGCGTTATCGCTTGAAATACGTATGCTAATTTCTATGGAAACCAATTATGGTTTATTTCCTTGTATAGAATTTTTAGTGTTGCGCTAATGAAGCATTTGTGTTCATTAGTCTTCTGTGTACGCTAGGAGCGCGTGCACAGTGAGCTGTTTCATGCCATCCGTTAACCTCTTCCTTGCCGACCATAACCTTCCAGCATAGGTATCTTTGCCTTAGGGCCTGGTCTTACATGAAGACAATAACCCCTTCCATGACTTTTTCAACCCCAGTAGGAATCTCTAGACTTAAAGGGATATTCATGTCTGAGATCTGAATATCCCTTTAAATACCCTAATATACCCTTTAAAGGGGACCTGTCAGTTCTCCTGACCTAATAAATATATGCATTCTTGAGAATCTTTTCTAGAGAAAGTCTGTGTATTGTTGTACCTCTCTTATTCCTCCTGGAAATTAATGACTAATGACTAACGACAACTGGATGCAACCATTCCCCTCATCAGTGGGGAGTAGTGTTGCTGACAGTGGCTGTGACTGTGTAGGGACAACCCTCTCAACAAGGGAATTAGTAATGCCCAGCTGTCTCTCTATGCATACAGTACATTTCCAGGAGGAATAGTAGAGAAACAATACAACACAACTGCTAAGGACCTGTCAGATCTCCCATTTTGTATAATATTTGTAATCCCCATAAATTAGCTATTCTGTAGAGTCTGCGGTTCACCTTTCTCTCTTATTCCTCCTGGAAATGTACAAATAAAAAACTGGATGATACCATTCCCCTCATCGATGCTGAGGGGTGTTGCAGACAGTGTCATCCCTTATAACAATGGGATTGGTAGCACCCAGTTGTCTATCAATGCATAAATTTCCATTAGGAATAGTAGAGAAACAGCACAACACAACTGCTAACGAACGGTCAGATATCCTGAAATGTCTATTTCAGAAAAAATATTTGCATTCCTAGTTGTCTATCTATGAAAATCTTTCCAGGAGGAATAGTATGGAAACAGGACAACACAACTGCTATCCCTGAGTGTCTGTGTTCTGCTATTCCTCTGTTATTCCTCCTGGAAATGCATGAATAAATTGATAACTGGGTGTTACCATTCCCCTCTTCAATAGGAAGTAGTGTTGCTGACAGTATCAGGCACAGCCATCTCGATAAGGAGAATGGGAAAGCCCAAGTTGTCCATTTATTTGTACATTTCCATGAGGAATAACAGAGGAATTGTACAATGCGGATGCTCATGGATGGTTATTGCAAGGGGAATACAAATGATTACTAAAACAGACATATGGAGAGATGTCACTGACCCTTCTTAGTACGAACTAAACGTTATGGGGGTCATTTATTGAACAGAAATACGCTTATATTAGGACCTCTGCGCCGCAATCTGCGACTTTTCCCCGCTTACGCCAGGTCTAAAAAAGTGGGTGTGAAAGGGGACGTGTCAGCAGGCCTGAATCATTCTTCATTTTCTATGCCTGTTTTAGGCATAGAAAATGGTCTAAATGTAAGAGAGCTCGGAAGCCGTCTTACATTTAGAAGTGGCGTTGGATCCGCCAAAGTGAGGTAGAGGCCGGCGGATCCACCACCAGTGCAGGCTTATTAAGACCGGCGTCTAAAACATGGTCTTAATAAATGTACTCCTATATTTCTCTTACTAATTTCCATTCATCATCATTTGTGATGTAATTCCAACAGTTGTGGAGACCAGGAGGGAGGCAGAGGGGGAGGAGGTAGGCACGCAGGCCATTGATGGAGGCCAGAAGGGAGGGGGGAGGCACGCAGGCCAGTGATGGAGGCCAGGAGGAAGGCAGGCAGGACGCTCAGGGGCTGCTTTTTCAATATCTCTTGGGATGCACTTATATTAAGTTAAAGGTTTACTTGCTCCTGGCTGGTCCAGTCGCTTTGCCATTCAAGCAGCCTATTAATGTAATTGGCTTTTTCAATGCAAGTGGCTTTTAAGTAGCTATTTGTATATATTTATGTTCCGTCTCGAGTTTTCACCACAGAAAACTGATATCTTGAGATTATGGACGGTGCTATAGCTATAGGGGGTGTCCTTCTGCCATACAAGTGGCAACAATCCAAAAATGGCCAGAATCATTGTCCGGCAATGTAGAAATGGATATATGGAAATATAATTCTCATCGATATTAGATGATGTGGAAAAGTAGGAAAAGCAGATGGCAGAAGAAGGGCTCCCACCTGTAGGGCATGAAAGGCAGCTAATAGGTCTGGTGGTTCTTCACTGCATCACTGCCGCTCCGTGTGGCCGAACCCTAAGGCAGAGTGGCCTGGGTATACCCGATTTATAGTGTTTCCTGGTGAACTTCAGCAGAGTTGCCGAATCAAATTTTTCGAAACTTCGCTCATCTCATGTACCTGACAAGCAACGGTTCTGTAGAGAGAGCGGGGCTCACCGGAGGAGCTTCTTGACCTGGGTCGGTAAGATCAGGGTTCCTCAACTCTGGTCCTCCTGTTTTCAGGATTTCCTTAGTATTGAGCAGGTGATATAATTAGTGTCCATGCATCAGGATTTACCACAGGTATTCATTCTGTGGGATATTCTCAAATCATGACCGGTAGGTGGGCCCTGATGACTGGAGTTGAGGAACACTGGGTTAGACAATGATGTCAGATTGGGATGAAGAGCTGGAGATGGAAGTTGTCAGTGGAAGCCAAGAACAAAGAGCATCATTTGGCTAAATTTTAGAAGTAAGGGGGTGGTCTGCAAAATACGGATGATGTCCATGTACATCCGTTTTTTTGAGGATCCATTGGCTTCAATGGCTCCGTGGTCCACATTCTGTGGCCAAGTATAGGACATTTTCTATCTTTTTGAGGAATGAAACTACAGATGAAGAAAGTACACGGATGATCTGTGTGTTTTCCTCTTCCTTTTGTGCCCCTTCCTTTCTGCAGGAGATAGAACATGTCCTATACTTGGCCACAAAATGAGAACAATGAATCCATTGAAGCCAAAGGGTCCCCAAAAAAAAACAAAAACGGATGCAACGTGGACATCACAAGGACGTCATCCGTATTTTGTGGACAGCAAAAAGACATAGAGGAAAATTTATCAAAACTGGTGTAAAGGAAAACTGGCTTAGTTGCCCATAGCAACCAATCAGATTCCACCTTTCATTTTTCCAAGGAGCTCAGAAAAATGAAAGGTGGAATCTGATTGGTTGCTATGGACAACTAAGACAGTTTTACTTTGCACCAGTTTTGATAAATCTCCTCAATAGGGTTGTGTACAAGAGGCCTTTGTGTCATAATAGCACAAGAAGGAGACAATGGTTCCCTGAAGTTCTCTGTGCTGCTGTGAATTCTTCAATTATCTTTATTTCCTAGTTCAGTGACTTGAGACAAATATAAACTCTACGATCTGTTCTCTCCATGAGCGTATGAAGTAAGTCAGCAGGAAAATGCTGATCTGGAGAATTGTGACTCCCACATTCCTCCCGTTTCGGCAATTTCTCCTCCGGCATCAGTTATGATTAAGTCATTGTTTTGTCTTACGATTTCCTTCTTTTTCCTTACAGAAAGAAAAGTATTTTAAACTAACCCGATCCTGACCCTACGAGGGCAAACAGCCCTGCAGGCCCAATTCATCTCTGCCTGTCCCCTCTCCCTGCTCTTCCCTAAGAAGGAGATTTTGGAGCTCTAATTAATGCAATGTTCCCCGGCTGGCCGTGGTCTGAGGATGTGCAGCGACCGCGTCAAGAGGTTCGGAGAAACTGGGACACGGTGCAGGGACAGGCGGAGAGGAGGACGGGGAAAATAACATTTCACTACAATATTAGCCTCAATGAGATGAAAAAATATGTCCTCGTCCTGTTCAGCTTGATGAGAACCTATTATAGGGGTGAGTATTGAATCTTCCAGTAACCGCGGGACCCCCGACAATCACCGCATCACGTATTGTTTTCGAAATGGGCGGCACTGTCTACATTCAAGTGAAGTGGCCAAAGAATAGGCCCATTAGGAAAGGGGATATGTGTCTGATGGATCACGGTGTCCTACAGTATGAATGGAGAAGCGGTCGAGCATGCCCGCTAATATACTATTCATCTCTATGGGACTACTGAAAGGAAACTGAGTACAGCGCTCCACTCATGGGGGGACCATAGGTCGGACGCCTAAAAATTAGACAGTCATCAGTCATCTATAGCTTAAAGGGGTATTCCCATCATAGACAATGGAGCCATATCGCTAGTATATGCCCCCATTGTCTGATAGGTGCGGGTCCCACCGTTGGGACCCGCACCTATATCGAGAATGGAACAGGGAGCGCTGTGCCTGTAGGACCCCGGGTTTCCCGGGTTTGGCCACCACCAGGCGCAGCTCCCCGCTGCCATTCATTTCTATGGAGCCGCTGGCTCGGCTATTTTCAGCTGCCCCATAGAAATGAATGGAGGGCGGCCGCGAATGTGCAGTGCACCCTCCGTTCATTTCCTCACTCAGTTCTCGATAAGTGATATGCCCCCATTGTCTGAGACGGGAATAACCCTTTAAATATTGGGACAACCCTTTCTAGAGCGATGGTCAAGCATGCCCGCTACTATCCTATTCATCTCTATGGGACTGTTGAAAGAAAGCCGAGTACAGTGCTCCGCTCACTGGAGGTCCCAACGGTCGGACACCCAAGAATTAGAAACTCATCAGCCATCTTTTGGAAAGGTGATAAACTTAAATATTCGGGCAAGACCCTTTGACCCCTTAAGACCTGAGACAATTTTCATTTTTGCATTTTAGATTTTTCCTCCCCACATTCCAATAGCCATAACTTTTTTATTTTTCAATTCACATAGCCATATGAGGGTTTATTTTTTCTAGGACAAGATGCATTTTTAATGGCACTATTTAATTTACCATGTCTTGTATTGGAAAATGGAAAATAAAATTCTTTGTGGGGTAAAACTGAAAAAAAACACAATTCTGCAAAGGTTTTTTTGGGTTTTGACATTATGACGTTCACTGTGTGATAAAAGTGACAGGACATCCTTTTTTGTGATTCGATACAATTACGGCGATACCAAATGTGTTTTTTTTTTTGTTTTATTATTTGTCAAAAAAATAAAAAAAACCTAAATTGTCTTTGCATCACCATTTTCTGACAGCCATAACTTTTTTATAAATTGTTCCACAGAGCTGTTTATTGCCTTTTTTGCAGGACGAACTGTAGTTTTTATTGGTACCATTTTTGGGGTGCGTACAACTTGTTAATAACTGGTATTCAACTTTTTTGGGGGGACAAAGTGACTAAAATGGTGAATCCTTTGTTTTTATTGTTTTTTTTTCAGGATATTTTAATAGTTCAGACATTTTGAAACACGGTGATACCTGCTATGTTTATTTTTTATTGTTTATATATTTTTACTTGTAAAATTGGGAAAGCAGGAGTGATTTAAACTTTTAATATGTTTATTTAAACTTTTCCCACAAAAACTATTAGCTCCCCTAGGGGGCTAGAAAACCTGGGATCTTTTGATCCCTTGTCCCATACACCGTAATAGAGACATATCATAGTGAATGGTATTCTGCCGCTCTATCTACTGAGCTGTGCCTCGTGCATAGTTAAGCAGGCAGATTACTATCACAACCCTGGGAAGCTTCAGCAGCTCCCAGGTTGTCATGGTAACCAATCAGAGCCCTGCCATTTCACTGCGGGGGCTCTGATTCAAAGACAGAGGGAGCCGCATCCCTCTACCTAACCTCACAGATGCTGGAATCGCTTTTGAATCTGGCATCTGAGGGGTTAAATTACCGGGTTTGGTGTGATCGCCATTTCCTGTCAGTGTGGCCGGGGGCTGGCTGTATTCTACTGAGCCCACTCCATGAAACAGAAGTGCACATGCTCAATGACTAATCCATTCATACAAGATGACAAAGGACTCTCCTTCTGATGATCGGTGGGGGGCCCTGCAGTCCGATGCCCAAGAATTAGACACTTATCAGTCATCTCGTGCATATATGATAAGCAGGGGTGCACCTAGCCTTTCTGCTGCCTGAGGAGAAAACTAAAACAGTGCCCCCCTCCCAATGCCAATTTCTTAGCTTAACCCCTTTGCCACAATGAAAGCGCCCATTGCCCTTCTGCTGCCCCCCTCTTGCCCCTTCCTGGTGCTGCCTGTGGCAATCGCCTCACCTGGCCTCATTGGTGGTGCACCCCTGATGATAAGCTTATATTGGGGCAAGCCCCATTAAGAACCAGACATACAGATGCGGAGAGCACATGGTGTGCTGTCTGCCTCTTGTGCGGCCCCATTGAAGTTAATGGGTCTGCATCTGATTTGCGGAAAAAAAAAAAAAAAAACAACTGTCATGTGCATAAGCCCTTATACTCAGACCACATTTTGGGTGTTGTCTTTTATACCTTAAAATTTTTTTCCATTGGCAAATCAAACGCATAATATGCCATATAAATCATTCGGAAGATAACTTCCCTCCATACCCCTGACCTGATTACCCTTATCGACTTCTGATATCCAGCAATTAACCCAGCGGAAACCTCACTGGCTGTTAGTTGCGCTTGGCAGCTGAAGGCATCAGTGTTGGCCCCATGTTCATATGGGCCCACATTGCTGAGAAAAATTACGGGGGAGATCTATCAAACTGGTGTAAAGTAGAACTGGCTTAGTTGTCCCTAGCAACCAATCAGATGCCACATTTCGTTTTGGACAGCTCCTTTGGAAAATGAAAGGAGGACTCTGATTTGTTGCTATGGGCAACTCAGCCAGTTCTACTTTACACCAGTTTGATAAATCTCCCCCTATGTTTTAATATATGCAAATGAGCCTCTAGGAGCAACGGGGGCGTTGTCATTACACCTAAAGGCTCGGCTCTCTCTGCAAATCCCTTACCCTCTCCACTTTGAATGACAGGCCAGGCAGGCGTGATGATGTCTTCACTGCCAGGCTCTGTTAATCAAAGTGCAGAGGGGGTGGCAGTTGCAGAGAGAGCTGAGCCTATAGGTGTAAGGGCAACGCCCCTGTTGCTCCTAGAGGCTGGTTTTCAGAGTGGTCATGGAAAAATGAATCTCGTCTGCAAAGGAGGCAATATGGACAATCACAATACATTAGTAAGTGCCTAGTATTAACTTTCTCTACATGATAAATGCTTGGCTGAAGTAAGATAGCCCCTTTAATAATAGCTTTTTTATCTCAATAAATAGAAAGAGCCCAGTGCTTACGCATTTTCTTCCAAGTCACCGCAGTCAGGGAGATTTATCAAAACTGTTGTAAAAGGCAAATTGGCTTAGTTGCCCATAGCAACCAATCAGATTCCAACTTTCATTTTTTCAGAGCTTTTTTGTGCAACTAAGCCAATTTTACACCAGTTTTGATAAATCTCTTTGTACACTGTCCTTAAAGGTTTACCATATGCCGGGCCCCTCATACCTGGCTCTCTCCACCGCTCCTGGTCCCGCACCGCCGCAGCTGCTTCTCTCCATGCCCAGATGAAAACATCCTGTGTCAGGGGGAGCAGCCAATGGCAGGCGGTGATGGGAACGAGCCTCTCTAGCGTCACCCGCAATGCCAGGGAGGCTCATACCTGTCCCCGCCTGCCATTGGCTGCTCCCTCCGACACAGGATGTTTTCATCCGAGCTCGGGGAGAAGCAGCAGTGGCAGTGTGGGAACCAGGAGCGGCGCAGGGAATGGGGAGCCAGGTAAGTATATTTATTGTGAGGGGCCCGGGCCTATGGGGGGCATTTTATAATCTTGGATAACTCCTTTAAAAAATATCATTCTGGAGACATCAATTTGAAGCTCGGAACGCCCAAGGTGTAAAGAGGACAACAGGATTCTTTATTCATTAACACTTCAGTTGGTAAAATCGGGGTGTATAAGCAGGCAATATGTGTAGGCCTGAATATCAGGGGGAATGATAGATTCTTCTTTTAGGGGTTCCCCACCAAACTGAATGTATGTGTATGGGGGCATCAGGAGAAATTCAGCCAACAGCTATTCAATGTATGTAGTCACCTTAAAGAGGTGATCATGTACTCACCTAGCAACGTTCCAAGGGCGAGCCTGGCCTCCCTGCTGTAGCTCTGAGCGCATAGCTTTGTCACAGGGCAACCAGCAGGGCTAGCTGGCCTATCAGCCTGCAGGGATGCCAGGCCAATCAACTCAATGCCGGTGTCCCTGCGGACTATTTCAATGGGCGACTGCTGACCACAGTCGCCTGTGATTGGTCTTCTGTGTCTCACTCACATGTTATCTCCTCTTGTGGATTCCTAGATACTGACCTCAGATTTCTGTTTGACCTGCCTCTCACTGCCAATCTCACCTACTGATTTGTCTTCTGGTTCTGACCCAGGCTGGTATCTGGCCATGAGTTGTCTCTTATCTTGGTGTTGTCACTACTCTCTGGCTTGTCTTCTGGTTTCTGCGTTTGTCTTCTTATTTGGATATTGTTATTTTGTTCTGGCTCTGACTTATTTCTGTCTGACTACCCTCTTGCTCCTGTGCATGGTCAGGAAGGGACCATCACCCAGTTGGGGGCCAGCATTTAGTAAGGATTATCCAAGATGGTAGAGACAGTGGTTTAGGTCGAGACCAGAAGGCGCACTGTTTCTTTATTTTTATTTCATGTTGACGTCATGAGTGATGACATCATACAGGTCAGCGCCTGAGACTGGTTAGGGAACGGGAAAGTATTATATTCTCTACAGCCCTAGGGAGAGATTAACACAGACATCTCTACAGACACGTCAGAAGGGGGAACGTGTCCTTTTTTATTCCATTTGGACCATTTTTTACCGACTGGACAGCCTCTTTAAGAAGACAAATAAAAACAATACGGTTTCTACATAACCCGTTATTACCCCCTTGGGGAAGTGACTACCTTTCTAGGTTGTAGACTGTACATTCACTGTAAAAAGTTCACACTGCAGATTTTACAGCTTGATAATAAAAAGTTGACTTGCCTGCTTTCTCTCACACAGAAGATCTGATGAAGCAGCAAGTTTTTTGTCTTTCTTATCGATTTTTTTTTGTGTCTTTGAGGATGGTGGCCACAAGCATGATAAAGAGCTTCTTCACGGAAGAGATGTATAAATCAGACCCATTGAGATCTGTCACTGTATAGACTAAATCATGGATACACAGCTTCCAAAAATACATTCTGCTTCCGAGTATTACACAGAAGCTTAGTCACATAGCTTATATTGATGTGGTCCAGACAGAGGCAGCTTATCATGGCTGCTCCAGCAGCATTCACCTCACCTGGAGGTCTCCAGTCGTGATGGTACTTTCTCTTTTTATTCTATTTTCCACGTGTCCACCGGCCATTTTCATTAGTGATGGTACATTTTAGCCTTCACATATGGTTTAGGTTCATTTCTCTCAAACGTTCTTAATGGTAGAGGCCTACCATCTCTTTACTAGAGCATTGTCACTGGAATGGAGGTGATTTATTTTATTTTTTACATATTCTGCAGCTACTTTAATTTCTTTAACTCTCAGACAAGCCCTTTAATCTTTGTGTTTCATCTGTGACTTTGTCTTCGTCTACCGCTCTTGTGCAAGGTACCAACCTGGGAAGCTATTCTGAAGGCCATGATATGTGGTTCCTCAAAAGGGTAGCCCAATTCTTATGTCTCTGAGATGCCAAAAACAGACCTACAGCACCTGCTCAAATGGAAGGCCACCCAACTTCCCTGCTCCGTAAGTCAGACGGGTGAGAAAACATTACAAGGTTTCTACTATCCTCATGTAGCAGTAGATGAGGTGAGAAGTGGAGTGGACCTTAGTGGGGAACTGTTGGATCTTTCGGGAAGCTCCGATGATGACTGTCTACAGAATGACTATGAGATCACTGGGTCCTCCTGACATACAGTATATGATTAATGGAGGCCATATGGGTGCCATATAGTAGCATGAGCAATAGTTTCCGGCCTGGGCTATGGATTAGACGTCACCTTTGCTGTAGACGAGGGAAGAACCAGTCTAATCTCCCTGGCGAATGGGCTAACTGCTGAATCTATCTCATCTGCACATGCTCCAGGGAGGGCGGATTAGTTCTGTCAAAGTCCACAGTAGAAGTGACATCAGTGGGTGCTGGATTTTCAGAGGTGGAGCGTCATTGGTGACTGGGGTCCAGAAAAATCCCTTTAATACTGTTTTAAGGCATTCATACTTTTGACGGAAAGCCAGGAATAAAACGTGGTGTGAACACACCCTAAATATTCTTACATTATACGGAACATGTATCCATACTTACCAGGACAGCCTCAACCTTTAACTGTAACTGATTCCTGAGAATACAGTATTGTTGAAAACAATTGTCAATGGTGAAGCACTGGACTGTCATGTCATCGCACCTGCTGAGCAGGGAAGAGAACAAGCCAGGGGATGATGTGCTCCGCTCATCAGGGGAACGGGGCTAGGTAGGTATTACTCTTTTATTTTATTGAAAATACAGGCACAGCATTATTACAAGGGGCACTAAGGATGCAGCACTATTGTGAGGGGCATTAAGTATGCTGCACTATTGCAAGGGGACACTAAGAGCACAGCATTATTGTGAGGGGGGCACTAAGGGTGCAGCACTATTGTGAGGGTGCATTAAGGGTGCAGCACTATTGTGAAGGAGCACTAAGCGCACAGCACTATAGTGAGGGGGCACTAAGGGCACAGTTTTATGGTAAGGGATTAAGGGCACTAAGTGAGCAGCAGTATTATAAGGGGGTAATAAGGGTGCAGCACTATTATGAGGGGGCACTAAGGGTGTAGCACTATTGGGAGGGTGCACTAGGGGCGCAGCACTATTGTGAAGGGGCATTAAGGGTGCAGCACTATTGTAGGTGGGTATTAAGGGTGCAGCACTATTGTGAAGGGGCACATCACTATTGTGAGGGGGCACTAAGGGCACAGCGCTATTGTAGCGGGGTATTAAGGGTGCCGCACTATTGTGAAGGGGCACTAGGGGAGCAGCACTATTGTGAGTATTAAGGGCACAGGACTATTATGAGGGGACACTAAGGGCGCTACACTATTGTAAGAGGGCACTAAGGGGACATCACTATAGTGACTATAGTGATTCAGGAACTAAGCGGACAACTGTGTGGGGACTCAAGGAGGACTGGAAAGGATTGGGTGTGTATACATGAGCATTGAGTATGCCTATCTACAGTATACGTGGATTAGTGTGAAAAAAAGGTCCCAAGGTCCATGCTATTTCTTGGGGTCTTGGTGCCCTTAGCGGCTGCTGCCTTTGAAGACAGTTTTTGCATTAATCTGTAGAAACCAAGCAGTATCTCTGGAAGTGACAGATTAAAATAAGAATCAGCACAGCCTAGTGTAAGAAAACCCAGGCGAGGAGGATCAGAAAATGCGCTCGGGGGAGATAAACTCCCGACAATTCGGCAATTATTAACACAGCTGTTCGTCTTGCGTTCACTGTTTTTCCCCTTGCCTCAGAAGAAGTGCTCCAGATAAGTGAGTGCTGTGGAAACACAGAAGTGTTTTGACTCGCGTCCGATGCTGATAATGACGTGTCATACCCTGCACAAGCCGTTAATATCTTTTTAATTGCTATGATAAAGTTGATGGTTTCCACACCTTGCATGACTGGTGATGAATTGTCAAACCCCCTGCTCCATAAGTGTTTGGATGCCTGGGTGTAGGGTTAATGGGTTTTTATGGAAGAATCTGATTTTTGGATTGTAGTCAACATAAAATAACCACATGTAGGCCAAAAAAAAATCATCTCCACGATTTGAGCCAACAAGTCCAGGCTTCATGGCCTCCATGGGAATATCTGTAAGGTGGCACCAAACCATTGAGACATATCAGAAGACGTAATTGGTGGAGGATGGTGGCCTGGATTTCTTCTGATCTCTAGAGTAAATGTGTGGAACTTACGTTTTTAAGAATTAATGGAGTCATTTATGAAACTGGTGTAAAGCAGAACTGGCTTAGTTGCCCATAGCAACCAATCAGATTCCACCTTTCTTTTCCAAAGGAGCTGTGAAAAATGAAAGGTGGAATCTGATTGGTTGTTATGGGCAACTTAGGCCTCTTTCACACCAGCGCCAGCACGGATCCGGCGGGTGAAGGGTGCCGCCGGATCCGTGCTGCCGCTTGAACACGTGGGGCCGGCGCAGCGCATACACATACATAAACATACACGCACAAGGGTAAGTTTACCCACATCGCCACCTGCTGGAGGGAGGGGAAATTTCAGGGAGACGGATCCGTTATGAACTCCATTGAAAGTCAATGGAGGACGGATCCATTTACCATTGTGTCACACCAAATGGATTTGTACCCATTGACTTGCATTGGGGGTCATGGTCATTCCGGATCCATCTTGGTGCGGATGCCCAGACCGGAGAGCAAACCGCAGCATGTTGCGGTTTGCTCTCCGGTCTGAAGACGGAACGGAATGCTTCTAGGAGCATTCAGTTGTCTTCAGTTCAGTTTTGTCCCCATTGACAATGAATGGGGACAAAACTGAAGCGTTTTATTCCGGTATTGAGCCCCTATGACGGAACTCAATACCGGAATATTAAAATGCAAGTGTGAAAGTAGCTTCTACTTTACACCAGTTTCATAAATGACCCCATAAATCTCTGAGACGTTGTGAACACCTTTGTTCTGGAGAACAGCTCATTGACCACCATTAATGCCATTAGCTGAGGAGATAGGTAAATGTAAAATCAAAGGGGTTGTCCAGAATTAGTAAAACATGGCAGCTTTCTTCCAAAAAGAGCACCACATCTGTCTATAGGTTGTATTGCAGCCAAGGACCATTCACTTCCATGGAGTTGAGCTACAATACCACAGAATAACGATGACATGTGGTGTTCAGTTTTTGAACCATATCTGAAGACAAAATGAATCCATTTCCTTAGCGAGCGTATAGGCTTTTTCTTCAGCTTCATTCATATAGGCCTATCAAAGCCAATTCATTCCAGCAGGAGGTGGATGATATCCTCCAAGGTTCCCCACTGTTCCTAATTTTCTGAGACAGTCCCTGGCAAATTTGGACAGTCCTGGGCTGAAAATGGGTGGGGCTAATGTAAGTTCTGCCCTCATACAGGCGTTCCTGGGCAGGCTTGGGGTGTTCCCTGGGGGCACGGCTTACAAACCCTCAATTTACCATACTAACCACAATGTTGGTATGTATCTCATGGGGCTCAACTCTGGTCTCCTGGTCTTCCTTCTCATTCTACGGCAAATTGCGGATTCGCAAAACAAAGATGCCTGTGTCTATTTCGCAATTTATGGAACAGACGGTCCATTATAGAAATGCTCTATCATTTTTGCGGCCCCATGAAATGGAGTAACGGCCCCATTGAAATTAAAGGGGTATTCTCATCTTAGACAATGGGGGCATATCGCTAGGATATGCCCCCATTGTCTTATAGGTGCGGGTCCCGCTGGGACCCGCACCTATATCCAGAACGGAGCGGGGAGCGCTGCGCCTGGAGGACCCCAGGTTTCCGGGGGTCCGGCCACCACCAGGCGCAGCTCCCCGCGCCGCTCATAGAAATGAATGGGAGCCGGGCCGTGCATGCGCGGTGCGCTCCCATTCATTTCTATGGAGCCGACGGAAGTAGCCGAGCCAGCACTCGGCTATTTTCGGCGGCCCCATAAAATTGAATGGAGGGCGGCTGCGCATGCGCAGTGCGCCCTCATTCACTTCGGGGGCTCCGTTCTGGAAATAGGTGCGGGTCCCTAGCGATATGCCCCCATTGTCTAAAATGAGAATAACCCTTTAATGGGTCCGGACGCGTTGCGCAAAATTGCGGAACGGATGTGGACCCATTCATATGGTCATGTGAATGAGCCCTAATGTATATTTCCCAGGATGTATCACGACAGGTCATCAGTATGTGACTGGTGCTGGTCCGATGCCTGGGAACCCCGTCGATCAGCTGGTTGAACAATCGAGCACAGCGCTGTACATTTTATATTGGCCATGCTTGGTATTGCAGTTCACTTGAATGGGACTGAGCTGCACCTAGGCCATGTGACTGACGAACGTGACATCGATGGCCTATGTAAGGGGCTTACATAGACCGGTGACGTCAAGTTCATCGTTGCCCATAAGTGGGTATTTCTGATTTTTTATTTTTTTTTTCTGTACCCATATGCTTAAGGAAAAACGGACACGAGAAGCCGCCAGTGGATGGTGCGAAACATGTGACTTCAAGAGGTCAGTGTGCTGTCAGTATTGCACATGGATAGAGAGTACTGTCTTGTAAATCAGGGAGTCAATAGTCACTGACTAGCAAACAGACCCGTGGGAGGCTCGCCCCCGTCTCCCTTTTTTTCTTGCTTGCATTTCCTATGTGTGCTACACAGAAGGCCTGGGAAAAAAAAACATGACCGTCCTCTGCCAGAAACAGCGCCACCCTTGTCCATAGGCTGAGCCAGGTATTGTGCCTAGCTTCTTCCACTTGAACAGTATCAGATAAGACTGTAGATATTCTTATGAAGTCTCATGCACATGACCGTATGTACTTTGCGATCCTCAAAAATAACGGATCCGCAAAAAATAAGGAAGACGTCCGTGTGCATTCCAAATTTTGCAGAATGGAACAGCTGGCCCCTAAAGAACAGTCCTATCCTTGTCCGTTATGTGGACAATAATAGGACATGTTCTATTTTTTTGGAATGGAAATACGGACATACGAAAGAGGAATGCACACGGAGTAAGGGCTCATGCACGCGGCCATTCCGTGTATTGGAGTCCGCAATTTCCAGTCCCCAATGCACGGGCAACAAAACATCCGTATGGATTCCACAGACGGATCCAGACCCATTCAACTTGAATGGGTCAGTGATCCGTCCACACCATGGAGGCACGGAGAGAGACCCCACAAAAGCACTCCGTGCCTCCGTTGCGTACCGACCTTCCGGATTGCAGCCCCGTTCAAGTGAACGGGTCCGCATTTGTGATGCGGGGTACAAATGGCCGGTGCCCATGTATTGCAGACCCGCTGTTTTCGGGCCGCAATACAGGAACGGCATGAGCACTGACTTCCGTTATTTTTGCTGAACCGTTGAAATAAATAGTTCCGCATACGGTCCGCAAAAAAAACGGAACGGACATGGAAAAGAAAATACGTTTGTGTTCATGAGCCCCTTTAACAGGCAGGGAAGACACAATTCATGTATTTACATTTGTAGCCAGGACCCCCTACACACCCTGCATCAATGCAAACTTTGTAGTCATGCTCTTCCAAGAATAGGTTTAATAGCTCCAGTAAGAAATTAATTAAACTTCCTTAAATGAGCCCTTATTAATTCCTCAGAATCCATTAGAAGGATATAGCCATTTAATTAGAAGCCAGCACTCAGCATACGTCTCTGCTTTTACATATTGCACCCGCCCGCTTTACGTTTTTCTCAGCGACTTGATCAGAGAAACAAAGAATAAACCGAATCCACAATTGACGGCTGAGTCGTCCAATAACCTTTAACACAGGGGCGGGGATAATGAGAATCCGCCAATGGGGTTTCTCGGGGCGGAGTGGCGGGTGTTTCTGAGACACGTGTACAGGAAAACCAGGAAGTGATGCATAGCGACTCAGGTTAGAAGCTGGACAGGTGCGTGTGGGCGCTGGGCTACGGGGCGGGATAAAGTCCAAAATACCGGCAGAAGGGCGACATTTTAACCACCGACTTTTCATTTTTGCTCATACGCTTGTGGTAGTGATATTTGTGAATGAAATGCTTCTTTGTTAGGGCTGTAGACCGTCCTGGGCACCCCGAGCCCCTATAGGTAGAAGTCTATAGATGAGGCATGGGTCACCTCACAGTATGCCGTGTTAGACCAGAGCTCTGTGGGTGGGAATGTGGTCGCAGTTGTATTGTCTGCATTGTGCGACATTTTTACCTCATATATTTGATGATAATGTCGTGTGACCTGCTGCAGCACTGAAGCCGACGCCATCTGCACTGCCTGCGGAATTGCACATAAGTTTCAGTCACTGTGGGGGGGTCTCTGCTTGCTGTCAGTGAATGGAGGAAACATTCTCCTTTACATCTAGATGCTGTCCTCATGCAAAGTATATTAGGCTATGTTCACACTTGATCAATCAATTACAACGGAGTGTGCCATTTTGATGTGAGGAACCCAACTGTGTCCAACATTATTCCTCCTATCAATGCTTGCGCCATTTGTGACAGACTTGTGAACAGGGCTTTAGACCGTATTCACACTGTACAGGTTTTTATTTTCATATGATTTTCGCGGAAATCAGGTAGGGAAAGGATGTGTTATATCTTGGTGCTGCAGTGGAAAACTGCATGAAAATAAACTGTAGTCGTATGAATGGAGTCCCATTGAAAACAATGGAGGCGTTCTCTGGAATCTGAACCGTGTTATGGTTTTGGCAGCTCTATAACCCCAATGACAAAAATATACGTTGCGTTGTGCGGTTTTGTCTCAGCTATTGAAGTGGAGCTGTAATGGTTGGGATTGAGGGGGATTTCTCCTGCAAACGCATTGGCCCCTATGCAATCCGTTTGCAGGATGCTAGTGGCCCCGAGATCTGCCATGTACCTATCCTTGTCTGCATAACACTAAAGGGCTCATGGCCATGAACGTATTTTCTTTCCGTTTTTTTTTTTTTTTGCGGACTGTATGCGAAACCATTCATTTCAATGGATCTGCAAAAAACGGAAGTTATTCCGTTTTCCGTATGTCCGTTCTGCAAATAATAGATTATGTCCTATGATTGTCCGCATTAGGGCTCATTCATGTGGCCGTTGTTCGGCCGTTCTGTGCATTGGGGGGCCGCAATTTGCAGTCCCCAATGCACACGCTTCATCCGTGCGACTGCCGTGATGTGTTCGTGATCCGTCAGCACCGCAAAGAACCAGCCCTGTACCTCACATGGATCCTGAGATCTCCGCATTCATTGCTCCAATTTCTCGGCTAGATTATTTTCAGGCTGGCACCTCAGGGGTGTGTCCTTTCTGCTTCAGCTCTCTCCCTATCACATCTCGGGGGGCCTTTCCTTTCAGCTCTCTCCCTATCACACCTCGGGGGGCCTTTCCTTTCTCTGCATGCTCTCTCCCTATCACACCTCAGGGTGTGTCCTTTCTAACGTGCCAACTCTCCCCTATCACACCTCCAGGGGGGGGCCTTTCCTTCTGCTGCTAGCTCTCTCCCTATTCACACCTCCGGGGGGGGCCTTTGCCTTTCTGCTGGCAGCTCTCTCCCCTATCAACACCTCGGAGGGGCCTTTCCTTTTCTGCTGCAGCTCTCTCCCCTATCACACCTCAGGGGTGTGTCCTTTCTGCTGCAGCCCTTCTCCCGTATCACACCTCGGGGGGCCTTTCCTTTCTGTGCAGTCTCTCCCTATCACACCTCAGGGCCGCCTTTACTTTCTTGCTGCAGCTCTCTCCCTATCACACCTCGGGGGGCCTTTACTTCTGCTGAGCTCTCTTCCCTATCATCACCTCGGGGGGGCCTTTTACTTTCTGCTGCAGCTCTCTCCCTATCACACCTCGGGGGGCCTTTCCTTTCTGCTGCAGCTCTCTCCCTATCACACCTCGGGGGCCTTTCCTTTCTGCTGAGCTCTCTCCCCTATCACACCTCAGGGGGCCTTTCCTTTCTGCTGCAGCTCTCTCCCTATCACACCTCAGGGGGCCTTTCCTTTCTGCTGCAGCTCTCTTCCTATCACACCTCAGGGGGGCCTTTCCTTTCTGCTGCAGCTCTCTCCCTATCACACCTCAGGGGGCCTTTACTTTCTGCTGCAGCTCTCTCCCTATCACACATCGGGGGGCCTTTCCTTTCTGCTGCAGCTCTCTCCCTATCACACCTCGGGGGGCCTTTACTTTCTGCTGCAGCTCTCTCCCTATCACACCTCAGGGGGGCTTTACTTTCTGCTGCAGCTCTCTCCCTATCACACTCAGGGGGGCCTTTCCTTTCTGCTGCAGCTCTCTCCTATCACACCTCAGGGGGCCTTTCCTTTCTGCTGCAGCTCTCTCCCTATCACACCTCAGGGGGAGCCTTTCCTTTCTGCTGCAGCTTCTCTCCCTATCACACCTCGGGGGGTGTCCTTTCTGCTGCAGCTCTCTCCCTATCACACATCGGGGGGCCTTTCCTTTCTGCTGCAGCTCTCTCCCTATCACACATCGGGGGGGCCTTTCCTTTCTGCTGCAGCTCTCTCCCTATCACACATCGGGGGGCCTTTCCTTTTCTGCTGCAGCTCTCTCCCTATCACACCTCGGGGGCTTTCCTTTCTGCTGCAGCTCTCTCCCTATCACACCTCAGGGGGGCCTTTCCTTTCTGCTGCAGCTCTCTCCCTATCACACCTCAGGGGGGCCTTTCCTTTCTGCTGCAGCTCTCTCTCCCTATCACACCTCAGGGGGCCTTTCCTTTCTGCTGCAGCTCTCTCCCTATCACACCTCGGGGGCAGCCTTTCCTTTCTGCTGCAGCTCTCTCCCTATCACACCTCAGGGGGGCCTTTCCTTTCTGCTGCAGCTCTTCTCCTATATCACACCTCAGGGGAGCCTTTCCTTTCTGCTGCAGCTCTCTCCCTATCACACCTCAGGGGGGCCTTCCTTTCTGCTGCAGCTCTCTCCCTATCACACCTCGGGGGGCCTTTCCTTTCTGCTGCAGCTCTCTCCCTATCACACCTCAGGGGGCCTTTTCCTTTCTGCTGCAGCTCTCTCCCTATCACACCTCAGGGGGCCTTTCCTTTTCTGCTGCAGCTCTCTCCTATCACACCTCGGGGGGTGTCCTTTCTGCTGCAGCTCTCTCCCTATCACACCTCAGGGGGGCCTTTCCTTTCTGCTGCAGCTCTCTCCCTATCACACCTCAGGGGGGCCTTTCCTTTCTGCTGCAGCTCTCTCCCTATCACACATCGGGGGGCCTTTCCTTTCTGCTGCAGCTCTCTCCCTATCCACCACATCGAGGGGCCTTTCCTTTCTGCTGTAGCTCTCTCCCTATCACACCTCGGGGGGCCTTTCCTTTCTGCTGCAGCTCTCTCCCTATCACACCCTGACGCGGGGACTTTCCTTTCTGCTGCAGCTCTCTCCCTATCACACCTCAGGGGGTGTCCTTTCTGCTGCAGCTCTCTCCCTATCACACCTCAGGGGGGCCTTTCCTTTCTGCTGCAGCCTCTCTCCCTATCACACCTCGGGGGGCCTTTCCTTCTGCTGCAGCTCTCTCCCTATCACACCTCAGGGGCCTTTCCTTTCTGCTGCAGCTCTCTCCCTATCACACCTCAGGGGGGCCTTTCCTTTCTGCTGCAGCTCTCTCCCTATCACACCTCAGGGGGGCCTTTCCTTTCTGCTGCAGCTCTCCTCCCTATCACACCTCAGGGGGCCTTTCCTTTTCTGCTGCAGCTCTCTCCCTATCACACCTCAGGGGGGGCCTTTCCTTTCTGCTGCAGCTCTCTCCCTATCACACCTCAGGGGGCCTTTACTTTCTGCTGCAGCTCTCTCCCTATCACACCTCGGGGGGCCTTTCCTTTCTGCTGCAGCTCTCTCCCTATCCACCTCAGGGGGCCTTCCTTCTGCTGCAGCTCTCTCCCTATCACACCTCAGGGGGCCTTTACTTTCTGCTGCAGCTCTCTCCCTATCACACCTCAGGGGGGCCTTTCCTTTCTGCTGCAGCTCTCTCCTATCACACCTCAGGGGGCCTTTCCTTTCTGCTGCAGCTCTCTCCCTATCACACCTCAGGGGGGCCTTTCCTTTCTGCTGCAGCTCTCTCCCTATCACACCTCAGGGGGGCCTTTCCTTTCTGCTTGCAGCTCTCTCCCTATCACACCTCAGGGGGCCTTTCCTTTCTGCTGCAGCTTCTCTCCCTATCACACCTCAGGGGGCCTTTCCTTTCTGCTGCAGCTCTCTCCCTATCACACCTCAGGGAGCCTTTCCTTTTCTGCTGCAGCTCTCATCCCTATCACACCTCAGGGGCCTTTCCTTTCTGCTGCAGCTCTCTCCCTATCACACCTCTGGGGGAGCCTTTCCTTTCTGCTGCAGCTCTCTCCCTATCACACCTCAGGGGGGGGGCCTTTCCTTTCTGCTGCAGCTCTCTCCCTATCACACCTCAGGGGGGCCTTTCCTTTCTGCTGCAGCTCTCTCCCTATCACACCTCAGGGGGCCTTTACTTTCTGCTGCAGCTCTCTCCCTATCACACCTCAGGGGGGCCTTTCCTTTCTGCCTGCAGCTCTCTCTCCCTATCACACCTCAGGGGGCCTTTCCTTTCTGCTGCAGCTCTCTCCCTATCACACCTCAGGGGGCCTTTCCTTTCTGCTGCAGCTCTCTCCCTATCACACCTCAGGGGAGCCTTTCCTTTCTGCTGCAGCTCTCTCCCTATCACACCTTGGGGGGGTGTCCTTTTCTGCTGCAGCTCTCTCCCTATCACACCTCAGGGGGGCCTTTCCTTTCTGCTGCAGCTCTCTCCCTATCACACCTCAGGGGTGTGTCCTTTCTGCTGCAGCTCTCTCCCTATCACACCTCAGGGGGCCTTTTCCATTTCTGCTGTAGCTCTCTCCCTATCACACCTCAGGGTGTGTTCTTTCTGCTGCAGCTCTCTCTCCTATCACACCTCGGGGGGGGCCTTTCCTTTCTGCTGCAGCTCTCTCCCTATCACACCTCGGGGGGCCTTTCCTTTCTGCTGCAGCTCTCTCCCTGTACTTGAAGGCTGGAACTGAGCATGTGCGACCTCCTCAGTACACATTACTATACAGATTAAACACCAGAGGGCGCCATTATAATGTTAATTTAAATTTGCAATAAATTACAAAAGTAACTCGTTTTCCACGTTGAATTCTATTAAAATACAATGGTGGCGCAACCCCTGTAACATCCATCAGATGAGAAAGCGCCCCGGTTGTGAATTTGCAGCTGCAAAGTTTCCAATTCAGTGACAGCAAGCACATATATTGAAAACGGACAAATTAATACATAAGCGATGAAAATTGCGGAAGATTTCTATTTTCAGCATGCTGCGGAAAAATGCAGGTCTGTGACATGTCCACCGCCTTTTTTTTTTTTTGGCTTGTTCACACCTGCATT